>BGPR01000038.1:2329931-2340270 GCA_013235015.1 Araneus ventricosus
AATATAAAACTATATCCATCGAGATAACAGATGATGCTGAAATTTCAAAATCAGGGGAGGGAATGGACCCTCGACGCTTTTCCCTTCAGCCCTTCAGTCTATCGTTATTCCAGTTTTCAAGTAGATATTATAAAACTGTATCCATCAAGCTAACAGATGATGCTGAAACTTCAAAATAAGGGGGGAAATGGACCCTCGTGGCTTTTCCCTTCAGCACTTCAGTCTATCGTTATTCCAGTTTTCAAGTAGATATTATAAAACTATATCCATCAAGCTAACAGATGATGCTGAAACTTCAAAACTTTGGTACTTTTTTCAGCTGTAGGTTCAAAAGGCATCAGAATGATGTTACTGTATGTTCTTAAAATTTGAAAACGAAATTCATTTCTTTCTATGCATGCTTCTCTCCCAAATGAGAAAAAAATTTCACAAGTTTCCGTCGGCGCTATTTTTTCTTTTCACTACCCAGGAGAGTCAGCTGAGCTGTTTAGTTTTACAGCTTCTAGCGATTCTCCAGGAATGCCTGCATCATTAACGAAATCTTGCAATGCTCCCTTATTCGCAACATTATACAAAACAACTGAATCAATGGATGCCGAAGAGGAACTTTCACACCCAAGTGTTCACAAAACAAGTATTGAAGTACAAAAGTTTGTTGAACGAATCGAAACGCGCACAGCGTGCACAAAACGTGTCTTATATAGACGTGTATTGTTTGCTGTGAAAAAAGAACGAAAATCACAGATAAAACCAGCGGGAGTGGCCTCCCCTAAACTTTCTCGTATGCTTCTCAAAAATGTGTCATTTTCCCTCCCCCTGCGTGGATGAAAAATTCGAACGTACTGTAACCCAGAATGCAATGACTATCAGAAGGTTTTTCATTGTGGATTATAGTGATTACAAAATATTTAGGTGAAAAATCATATTCAAAGAGGTGCGTATGTATTAAAACTTAGCAATATTTATTTTCTATCGCACTCCAGCAAGCTCCGCTAATGTGAGGGCGTGCGCGAGCGAAAACATGAGAAAATGACCTCGTTCGCTATCACTGAATAGCTTGCGCATGCGCAGAGATTGCTTCCAGTACTCAAGTAAAAATATTGAATATGCAATTTAAATGCCTTTTTTTAAACCTATTGAAATGAAATTTGGGCACAGATCTGAAATTACTGTTAGCAACCGTCATACCAATTGTTATTTATCTAAGCCAAAGGGTTTAGGAGATACAATTTTTACAAGTATGCGATTATACAGTCCGACAGCCCATCAACCCTTTCGACGAATTTGGTCCAAACTTTGATACGGAACTACATTCATGATGATAAAACTGTGTACGAAATTTTATCCATCTAGCTATTCCAGTTTTTGAGTTATAGTGTTCACATGACTTCGGACAGACAGACAGACTTCCCGTTGACGGAATTTGTCCAAAATTTGATAGAAACCTACAAATTATGTGTAAAGATCATATACCAAATTTCATCCCCGTAGCTCTAATAGTTTCCGAGTTATCGGGCTCACAGACAAACATAATTCCAAAATTGTGTTTTTCGGACTCGGAGAGGTCTAAAACTTGGAGATTCGTCAAAATCTCGAATTCGAATTTTTTAACGATTACAATACTTTCTCTTTCTATACTTCGTATACGAGAAAGTTAAAAGTCAACCACTGATGTAAAGAATCTCACATAAAAATGTAGTTAAGAAACAATAAAAAAGAAAAATAGGTAGGTTTTATTTATTTATTCATTTCCCCGAGAAAACAGTTTTTGATTTCTTTCCTTTCTTCAAACTCTCGATGCAATTGAAATCGAAGTAAAAGAACTACGCTCCATCAGAAGCACACGCTGAGAACCACAGAGACAGCGCGCTCATAGACACTCTAGTTGGCGATAATTTCAGGTGACGTAATGGGAAAAGCCAAGCTATCCATTTAAATACTTCTGAACATGTTCCTAATGTATTTCAAAGTAATTTAGATATTTGAACAGAAGTTAGGTTGAAACACCATTAATCGGTCTTTAGGGCAAGGAAATTCCCCCATTCAAACGAAATTTGTTTGATTTTATTCAGACATTCACCTGAAATGCGGCCACTTGTATCTTTCGACGTGCTGTCAATTGAGCTCTTTATCGATCCTCATTTAACTTTGCATTCCCATTCGACGAAGGAGAGACATGAAAACGTTTTTATTGAGACATTCGCCTGAAATGCGAGGATTTGTATCTTTCGACGTGCTGTCAATTGAGCTCTTTCTCGATCCTCATTTAAATTCGCATTCCCATTCGACGAAAGAGAGACATGAAAACGTTTTTATTGAGACATTCACCTGAAATGCGGCCACTTGTATCCTTCGACGTGCTGTCGACATCAGCACTTTCTCGATCCTCATTTAACTTTGCATTCCCATTCGACGAACGAGACATGCAAACGATCAACCCATATCAGATGGAAAGTACATGAGATGGACTGTAAAGAGTATATTACACGGACAGAACGTCGCCCCATGCCCCCGTGCCGGATGCCATTACGGTGTATATATCACACGGACAGAACGTCGGTGATAGCTTATTGTGGTCTGTTTCCGTGGGCACGAGGGTGATGCCACTCTCCAGAAAAGTTTGTAGCACGTGACCGGTCAGACAAGATAACGGAAATCGTGGACTGTATTCAACCGGTTTGAAAATGCACGCGACGGTGACGGAAAATCGTCAGCAGCGAAAATTTGAACCAATCGGGTGTGACTTTGTCGGTGACGTAGTTCGCCTTCCACGATACCGAAATCCTGTCTGACCGGTGATCTTAACGCGTCACGTGCTACATGCTTTTTGACGAGTGGCATCACCCTCGTACCTACGGAAACAGACCACGATAAGCTGTCCGTGTGATATACGCTTAAAGACTATATCAGACGACAGCGTTGTGTGCACGCTTTCCGTCGAACTTGGGCAATGCCACTCGCCAAAAGTTTGTAGCACGTGACGCATTGAGACAACCGGTCAGATAGGATTTCGGTCATTACTTCGCGGTACTTTCGGTGAACTACGTCACAGTCAAAGTCACACCCGATTGGTTTGAATTTTCGCTGCTGACAGTTTTCCGTGAATATCGTGACCGGTGGTGTGACAAGAAACTTTTGGCGAGTTACATTGTCCCAAGGTCGACGGAAAGCGTACACACAACGCTGTCTTCTGATGTAGCCTTAAGGAAACTATTCCCTAGAGTTAGTAATTTAAAAACCCTACATACATTAAATTTCTGTTCGACAAAATCATCTGCAGGAAGAAAAATATTTTTTTTTTTTTGTCGGCAACAGAAGGTACAGAGAAAAGTCGTGAGAAGCTGCACAAGCTATTAGGACAAATTTACGATAATAGTGACATCCCGGTCTTCCCGCAACAACATATAGAAAGAAGGCTATGAAGTTTTATTCCCTGACTTTGCTCTTAACCAGCAAAATTTAAAAACTTGTTAACCGATATGCGCTTTAGCAACGAATTGGTCGCCACCGTCGGATTGACGGGTGCAGGTTTTCCTCCAAGAGAAACACAAATGTAGGCCAAGTTCCAATGAAAATCTTCCAGGAACGCAACTAACCTTTATGTATAGGAGCTTAAGTCAGACTTCTTCCTTAAGGTACTCTGGATCGCTTTGACCATCCGAAGATTCCACATTTATCCTGTATTATGTTATTAGTTTTGTCTCATGAACTTTGCTAGATGCAAGTTAGACCAAGTGAGATTAGAAACCCACCAAAACTGAATAAATAATTCGCTGAAGGAATAAACAAAATGTCTCTTATAGGATCAATTTATATAGCCTCAGTTTCTTTTTACTGAACACATTCTATTATTGCCATGTATAATTTTTATGAGGAAATAATTCTTCTAAGAGGATTATTAATCAGTGGCTTGGAATTTAATTATCTTGGTTTATTTGCGCATTAAAGCAGTTCCAAATATTCTTCACGATCTTTGACAAGATATATGGTAATATGCTAAATAATTAAGCATTGCTTTTTTTTTCTGTTAAATGATGACATAGAGATCTAGAACACATATTGTCACTGAAAGTGCAAAAGGTCGTAAATAAAAATTCCAGTTGGTTGAAATCCACACTAGTCGGTAACCCTTCATATCGCCAATGGATGCCGCAAGATGGGCCATCTTGCCATTGGCGATATCTATCATTGCCTTGGGGATATCGCCATTTTGCTATTCGACGATGCCAAAAACCGATGCTAAGGTAAATAAATGGTTGCTAAGGTAAATAATGCAATGAAGCAATCACCATTAAAGAGCAAATGCTTAAAGTTGAAACTAATTTTCATTTTTACCAAAGAGTTCATCCATTTTGTTTTATTTTCGAACTTTCATAGGTTGTACCCTATTGGGAAAAATTTCCTTTCCGGTATAAAAAAAATATACCGGCTTATGAAACACCGGAACCGGTGTTTCATATACCGGATCCAGTATCATACTGTAACCGGTATCATACCGGATCCAGTATCATACCGGATCCAGTATCATACCGGAACCGGTGTTTCATAAGCCGGTATAAGGTTCCAGTATGATACTGGATTTGGTACGATACCGGTTCCAGTATAAAACACCGGGCCTAGTGTGATACTGGTTCCAGTATGAAGCTGGAACCAGAACCAGTATCAAACCGGTATCATACTAGAATATTGATTACAGAATTGTACTGGATTAGGTACATATTATGGAACACAGGATTTATCAAATTAACATAATTAAATCATTCAATAAAAAAATGTGCAAGATCAAATTAAAGAAGAATAAAGAAAAGTGTGTTTAATAATAATAAGATGTTAAAATTTTACAAATAGTGACATTGATTTACAGATTGATTACATTAAGAATGTATATCAATTGTTTTTTAGTTGAATGATGTAGCGCAAATTTGTTCATTTATTAAGTGTCTTATGCAAGGATGTTTTGACTGTTACAGTGAATAATAATGGAAACTTTTCAAATCATATATTTTATATCCAGGAATGAAATTTTTGTAGTGTTCAGAAGTGCAATGTTTTGTATATCCAGGAATGAAATTTTTGAAGTGTTCAGAAGGGTAATATATTGTACTAGGGGGTTCTGCCCCTTGCTCGCTAAAGCTCGCCACCATATTTACCATATCAAATACCTTAGCAGACATCTTGCTTTTTTGGCATCCGTTGGCAACAAGAAAGAGTGCAGACTAGTGGATTTCTACCAAATAGAATTTTTATTATACGAGCTTTCGCATTTTTAGTGACGATATGCTAAAAAATGCAAACAAATAACAATGATAAGAAGCATCCTGAAAATGGATCTGAAATTTACCGAAATATGATGATATATGAAGATTTATTCTAGCAGAAGTCTGTAACAAGAATTGAATGTATAGGAGTGCAGCGGTTGTTGTTGTTGTTTTTTTCATATGGTAGGGAATGTTATGACGCTCGCCCCGCAAAAGTTTCATTGCGCTCTGGCAGTTGCAATTTTCTGATTCAGAAGGTCAGGTATTTCTTCATGTATGTATGTTCGCGCTTAAGTGAAGTATGTGTCATGTGAAGTATATATTCGAATGCGTTTTCCTGCATATGGTAAGGACTGTTATTAAGTTGACCCTGTATAAATTTCATTACTCTCTTGCATTTGGAAGTTTCTGTGACCTGTAGTGGGATGTTTATAGGCTGGTTATGTTATTTAAACGTATAATCGTAAAAAAAAAAGATAAATACCAAAGTTTACTAAAAATAAAAAATAAAACTTTAAAAAAGCAAAGAATATTTTTTTAAGTTTATTTTTTATATGTTGACAATCTCACCTCATACTTATATTAAAAACAAAACAGATATGGAATCCAAGGCTCTTCTTTACAGTGCTTCTTGATATTGGTATGGGGTAACAATGGTTTCTTAAAATATAAATTCCATGTAATCAAAGAAAGGTAGGATAATACATGAAAAAATAACTATTTAAATTTGACTATTTACTTCATAAATAACTATTTATTTTACGTTGCTAATCTCACCTTATGCTTATATTCAAAACAAAACAGATATCGAATTCAAAGCTGTTTTTTACAGTACTTCGTGATATGCAATTTTAATAGATATAATAATAAGTTAATTAACCCCCTCAAAATGATCTCCACAGACAGTTTTGGATTAAACTTATCGTCTCTCTTCATTACTTTACACTACTTTTTGCGAAGAACATCGTTTCTTGGCACATGGATAAATATGTATCAGGTGCTGTTATTAGTTGTATTAACACTTTTAGGAACAACACAATACTTGTATCTTTTCGACATTATTTTACCTGACGCGATAGTCGAAAATATAGAAAAAGAGCAAAATATCTATAGCGAGCGAACGGGAAAGTAGCGTACATTGCTCGCCAAGCTCGCCGCTGCTTGAGCAAAATGACGTCAGACCCGTTTCACGCCTAAATGGATCGTTTTTCCTGCGAAATCTAAGAGGCGAACTTCGATTGCAAATAAAAAGAATAGAAAAGACTGCCTAGAATTTTTTTTAATGTTATTGTTCACTTTGAAACATTATAAATCGATTAAAAAAGTAAAAAATGCTAAATTTCCCCATTAATAGGGTTGCCATAATTGCTAAGTGTTGAGACGGGACGTTTAAACGCTAAATAACTAAAACATGAAAAAATAGATAGGTAATGGTTTATTTTACTCTGATAAAAAAAATCAATAAAAATTAAGCAATCTAACAAAATAAATGAAAACGTAGAATAATACAAAAAGATGCGAGGCTAATCCTTTTTAGTCCAATCATATTTCAAAGTTTATTTTTCTTCCTTAATTATAACATTTTCTTCTTTCACATAATTATAAAATTGGGGGCAAGTCATTTTAAAATTATGATGACAAATCAAATTTGCTTCAATTGCCTCCACTAATATCCTATTTCTTTCGTCCGACCATTAGGTTGACATTAAGGAAAATATTCTCCCACATTTGCATTGTGGGCTGTAATGGCAAATACGTATTCGCAAAGCTTTATCAGACATGACTTCCGATCAATATACTTTGTATCTGCAAAAAACTTTATCTGTTTCTCTTCCACACTCAATTTCATAGTTGATTCGAAGTTTCGGTTGGCGTTATTTTTCTCTAAATAATCATTTAGATATAAAAACTGGTTCAATAGATTCTCACGGTTGCCAATATCCATGCTTTTTACTTATAAATATGCAATAATATGTTTTATTTCTTCCCATTCTGGAACTTTAGAGGAAAAACGGGACAAAAATGGGACAAATAGTAAAACGGAACTGAGTAGTGAAATATGGTGACAGTCCCTTATATACGGGACGTATGGCAACACAACCCATTTAGGAAGCAAAATCGGATTACATTCTAGTTTATGTAAGTCACCATATTTGGAAATATTTAACATATTTTACTATAATATGCATATAATGATTATGTACCATTAGCATATTCTTCGAACGATACATATATTATTCGATATATAATGTTTATTCATTATTCGAACGATTTTTATTTATTTCCTCTTTACAAATTGTTAAATTCAATCTCTTTGTATCTATTACAAACATTTCTCTTTATTACAAAAGAAAAGTTTTGGCATAATGAAAGTTTTTACCCATTACTATGTATGTTCGCTAATGTCCAAACCTTTTTAGTTTCAGTGGAATAAATGAGTGCACAAGCAAAATTAGAAATAAGCATCAATTCGAAAAATCTCTGCCATTGTTTATCGTCTGGCCGATGGCACTTGTAAATCCTATCGTATACAATCTGGTAGGAAGATGACCAAGAAAATGTAAATCTTTAACATTGTATTGAATATTGTCTAAATTTTTCTAATGAGGGTTCTTTAGCATCCATTCACTAGACGTAGTGCTTTTTGAGAGCAGGACGATCATCCGTTAATTTTCCCTCTATCGGTGTCACCATTAGTATTACTCGGTTTGAAATGAGTCCAAATCCGAGTTCAATTTAGTTGGAGCAACTTACGAGAAGATTCTGCAAGATCGGCAGACAGTCTACTCGTGGCGTGACAGTTTTGAAAATCGAGCAAACTAATGCGGCTTTTGTATGTTCTATTCTTAACATTATTGTGTGCAAGCTCTCTTATCGTACTAATTCGATGATATTCTACAACTTTGTAATTGACTTTTTCCCTGTGTCTTGTGCCGTTTTCGAGATAGGAGCTCCAAATTTTGTCGCTAGGCAGGATGAAAATGGTCTCATATGATCGCAATATCAGTTTACATCATTACGTGGACACTTTTTTCATATCTGTCGCCAGTATGAGATTAATATGGGGCGATAGCACTTTAGTGGGTAACCTGTATTTATAAATTTACGGAGACTGGCAAGCAAAGCGAATGTGGGTTGATCCCTTTAATAATCCAATAGAGTAGCGTAAAAAGTATTTGGCTATATTTAATTTTATATAAAAGTTTTTTAAAGAACAAAGTTATTTATTAAAGTGTTACGGTTAAATATTAATTAATTTGATGTGTGTGTGTGTGCGTGCGCGTGTGTCGGTTAATTTCTTAGGTTAACTAATTTTTAGAATAGATGCATTTATGTTGATTTATTATTAATTTTTCATATATTGGGGGCTGCGTTGAGCCCTTTTTTGTATTTTTTATTTATAATAAACGGAGCAGTAGTTCTGTTTCCATGTCTTGAAGATAGTTGATAATCGTTTGTGGAACTTGCTGTTGTTTCTTTGAACTGTTTAGGTTTTTCTGTTTGCATAGTCGCTTTGATAAATGCTAGGCTGGCTAGAAATTGCAGTGGATCAATTTAATTGGTTTGTTGTCAGTATTTTTCTGGTTTGTGTTAATATATATATGTGTGTGTGTGTGTGTGTGTGTGTGTGTGTGTTGTGGGATGTTATGTAGGTCATTATTGTCTCATTGGTCGTCGAATATCTCGTGTGTTTGCGCCACCTGGCGATTCATTCGGAAGAATGGGATGTTTTTCGTTTTTTGGACTGGTAGGTAGGTTGACTTTACACCCTTCCTCCTCCTCCTCTTCTCTGATTTAAATATATTGGTGTGATGGCCCGCTTAGTTGACTTAGTTGTTGCTAAGTTGACTTTAGACCTTTCCTCCTCCTCTTTCTCTTTTAAATATATTGGAGTGGATGGCCAGATGGACCTGAGGTCCTCTCCCTCCTCTCTCCTTGTCTATTAGTCTAGTGCTTTTTTGAAATTAACTGTGAATGTCCTTTTTGTGAAAACGTCTAAGAATTCTGAACTGTTGTGTAGTGCCATCAATTGTGCCTCCGACTGTGCTCTGGTTTTCCGTATTAGAGTCATTAAGATGTTTATGTTTTTGGCGGTGTTTGTTTTCTGTTGCGTCTTAGTGTTTTTTGTTTCGTTTTTGTTTCATCGTTTGTATCAGTTCAAACCTCGAGTCATTTCGTCTAAGAGGTAGTCGAGTAACGACTCTTCTTTTATTTTTTTTAATAAGAAATTTATTGGCGCAATAGCTTTTTCAGATTTGAAGAATTTGCATTGTGCTTTTATGTCTATGAATTTTCTGTCGTTGTCAAAGCGTGTGTTGAATGGGAATTCTAACAACCCGTGATAATGTAAACCAGAGTACTCACAGTTGGATTTGGCGTTTGGTGGGTGTGCTCTAACCATCAGGCTTCTTTGAAGGAGCAGCGACTTAACCAGGTGTTGTCATCCAGTCTTGGATTTTTCAGCAGTGCGAAGACGAAGATTCTATATTGAAATTTGTAACCGAAAGTGAAAGGATTGAGACCCATAGTTGTTATCTGGAAAGAGAGAAAGGGACGGGTTTTTAATGCATGTTCATAATAAACATAAAAAAACAAACATTTTTTCAAACTGAAAATTTTTAGAGCGTTATTTACCTTAAGCCTTTAATATTTATGTTTTGGCCCCTTGCGTCTTTCGAGAATGTTTCAAGTGTTTATATAGTGAGATGTTATGTTAGTCGCTATTGTCTGATTGGTCGTCGAATGTCGCGTGTGTTTGCGCCACCTGGCGATTGATTCGGGAGAAGGGGATGTTTTTCGTTTTTTGGTCTGGTAGCTAGGTTGACTTTAGACCTTCCTCCTCCTCCTCTTCTCCGATTTAAATATATTGGTGTGGTGGCCCGCTTAGTTGGCTTAGTTGTTGCTAAGTTGACTTTAGACCCTTCCTCCTCCTCTCTCTCTCTCTCTTTTAAATATATTGGAGTGGATGGCCAGGTGGACGTGAGGTGCACCCCCTCCTTGTCTGTTATATAATATACACACGTATAAGTATAAGTGTGTATATTAAATGAAAGAGCGGTGCAAACGAGGTAAACGTTTCC
>BGPR01000038.1:2342436-2359209 GCA_013235015.1 Araneus ventricosus
AGGAAAGAGGCAGAACATGGATTTCTACTCAAATAGAATTTTATTATACGAGCTGCATTTTTAGTGACGATATGCTAAAAATGCAAACAAATAACAATGATAAGAAGCGATCCTGAAAATGGATCGAATACTGAAATATGATGATATATGAAGATTTATTCTAGCAGAAGTCTGCAAAATAAGAATTGAATGTATAGGAGTGCAGCGGTTGTTGTTGTTGTTTTTTCATATGGTAGGGAATGTTATGACGCTCGCCCTGCAAAGTTTCATTGTGCTCTGCAAAGGTAATTTTCTGATTCATAGAAGGTCAGGTTTTTTCATGTATGTATGTTCGCGCTATATGAAGTGCATGTGAAGTGGTATATCTGAAATGCGTTCCTGCATATGGTAAGGATCATATTAAGTTGGACCCTAGATAATTTATTACTCTTGCATTTTAAAGTTTCTAGACCTGTAGTGGATGTTTAGGCTGGTTATGTTATTTAAACGTATAATCGTAAAAAAAAGATAAATTACCAAAGTTTACTAAAATAAAAAATAAACTTTAAAAAAAGAAGAATATTTCTTTAAGTTTATTTTTATATGTTGACAATCTCACCTCCTCACTTATATTAAAACAAAACAGATATAACCAAGGCTCTTTCTTACAGTTTTGATATTGGTATAGTAACAATGGTTTCTTAAAATATAAATTCCATGTAATCAAAGAAAGGTAGGATAATACATAGAAAAAATATCAACTATTTAAATTCTTGACTATTTACTCATAAATAACTATTTATTTTTATAAGCTGCTAATCTCACCTTATGTTTATATTCAAAACAAAACAGATATCGGAACAAAGTCATTTTAGTACTGTGATATGCAAATTCCATTAGATGGCACAATAAGCACTAACCCCTCAAAATGATTCCACAGACAGTTTGATTAAACTTATCAGTCTCTTCTTCATTACTTACACTAATTTTATGAAGAACATCGTTTCTGGCACATGGATAAATATGTATCAGGTGCTGCTATGTTGTATTAACACTTTAGGAACAACACATTGTATCTTTCGACATTTTACCTGGACGCGATAGTCGGAAAATATAGAAAAAGAGCAAAATATTCTTATAGGCGAGCGAACGGAAAGTAGCGTACATTGCTCGCCGCTCGCCGCTGGCTTTGAGCAAAATGACGCCAGACCTGTTTGCCTTAAATGGATCGTTTTCCTGCGAAATCTAAGAGGCGAACTTTTTTGATTGCAAATAAAAAGAATAGAAAAGACTGCCTAGAATTTTTTTTTTAATGTTATTGTTCTAATTTGAAAACATTATAAAATCGATTAAAAAAAGTAAAAAATGCGAATTTCCCTGGCCATAGGCTACAATTGCTAAGTGTTGAGATCGACAAGCGAACGCTAAATAACTAAAAACATGAAAAATAGATAGGTAATGGTTTATTTTAATTCTGATAAAAAAATCAATAAAAAAAATTAAGCAATCTAACAAAATAAATGAAAACGTAGAATAATAGGCAAAAGATGCGAGCGAACTTTAGTCCAATCCATTTCAAAGTTTATTTTTCTTCCTTAACAACATTTTCTTCTTTCACATAATTATAAAATTAAAGTGTTATTTTAAAATTATGATGACAAATCAAATTGCTCAATTTGCCTCCACTAATATCCTATTTCTCGTCCGACCATTGCTGACATTAAGGAAAATATTCTCCCACATTTGCATTGTGGGCTGGAAATGGCAAATACGTATTCGCAAGCTTCAGACATGACTTCCGATCAATATACTTTGTATCTGCAAAAAACTTCTTATCTGTTTCTTCCACACTCAATTTTACATAGTTGACTGGATAGTTGGCGTTATTTTTTTCTAAATATCATTTAGATATAAAACTGGTTCAATGGATTCTCACGGTTGCCACTATCCATGCTTTTTTTTCTCTTATAAATATGCACAATATGTTTTATTTCTTCCCATCTGGAACTTTAGAGGAAAATGGACAAAAAATGGGACAAATAGTAAAACGAACTGAGTAGTGAAATAGCAGACAGTCCCTTAGTATATACGGGACGTATGGCAACATAAACCTGTATTTAGGTAGCTGCAAAATCGATTTCATATCTCTAGCTTATGTAATACCACATTTGGAAATATTTAAATTATTTTACTATAATATGTATATAATGATTGCAGCCATTAAAGTATATTCGAAACGATACATATATTATTCTGATATAATGTTTATTCATTATTCGAAAACGATTTTTTATTGTATTTCTCTCATAAATTGTTAAATTCAATCTTTGTATCTATTACAAACATTTCTTTATTACAAAAGAAAGTTTGCATAGCTGAAAGTTTTACCCATTACTATGTATGTCTACAATGTCCAAACCTTTTTAGTTTCAGTGGAATAAATGAGTGCTAAAATTAGAAATAAGCATCAATTCGAAAATCTCACATGTTTATCGTCTGGCTGATGGCAATTTGTAAATCCGTATCGTATACAATCTGGTGGTGTGAAGATGAATTGAAATGTAAATTCTTTAAATACTGTACATTATTACCCAAATTTTCTTAATGAGGGTTCTTACATCCATTCATCATCGCAGTGCTTTATGTATTAAGGGAATGACTAATCCTGTTAATTTTCCCTCTATCGGTGTCACTATTAGTATTACCTGGTTTGAAATGGAAAGTCCAAACTGAGTTCAATTTAGTTGGGAGCAAATTTACGAGAAGATTCCTGCAAGATCGGCAGACAGTCTACTCGTGGCGGACAGTTTTCGAAAAAAATCGAGCAACCAATGGGCTTTGTATGTCTCTATTCTTAACATTATTGTGTGCAAGCTCTCTTATCGTACCAATCTGATGATATATTCTACAACTCAAATTCTGACTTTTTCCTGTGTCTAAAATGTTTTGAGATAGGATTCAAATTTTAATGCTAGGCAGGATGAAAATGGTCTCATATGACTGCAATATCAGTTTACACTCACGATGTGGACACTTTTTCATATCTGTCGCCAGTATGAGATTAATATAAGGATAGTAATTTTAGTGGGTAAACTGCATTTATAAACTTACGGAGACTGCGCAAAAGCGAATGTGGGTTGATCCTCAATAATCCGCTAACAGAGTAGCGTAAAAAAGTATTTGGGTTATATTAATTTTTTATATGTTTTTAAAGAACAAAGATTTTATTAAGCTGTTACTTAACAATATTAATTAATGATGTGTGTGTGTCCGTGCGTGTGTCTTAATTTCTTTAGGTTAACTAATTTAGAATAGATGGCATTTGTTGATTTATTATTAATTTTTCGATATAATAATAGTGTTGAGCCCTTTTGTATTTTTTATTTCGATAAAAACGGAGCAGTAGTTCTGTTTCCTGTCTTGAAAGATAGTTGATAATCGTTTGTGAACTCTGTTGTCTTTTTGAACTGTTTAGGTTTATCGGTATCATATGCTTTGATAAATGTGTATGGCTTAGAAATGCTGGATCAATTTAATTGGTTTACGTTGTCAGCTATTTTTCTTATGGTTGTGTGTTGATTATGTGTGTGTGTGTGTGTGTGTGTGTGTGTGTGTGTGTGTGTGTGTGTGTGTTGTGGTGTGTTTGTACGTTGTGCATATTGTCCTCATCGGTCGTCGAATTATCTCAGTGTTTGCGCCACCAGGGATTCATCTGAAGAATGGGATGTTTTCGTTTTTTTGACTGGTAGGTAGGTCTGATCTTACACCTCTTCCTCCCTCTCTCTTGATTTAAATATATTGGTGTGATGGCCCTGCTTGAAGGACTTAGTTGTTGACATAAGTTGACTTTAGACTCTTCTCCTCCTCTTCTTTAAATATATTGGAGGGATGTCAGATGGACCTGAGGTCCTCTCCCTCCTCTTCCTTGTCTATTATTCAGTGCTTTTGAAATTAACTAGAATGTGCTTTTTGAAATTCTGTCTAGGTTAATTCTGAATGTGTAGTGCCATTAATTAGGCCTCGACTAGTGTTATGGTTTCCGTATTAGAGTCATTCAAGATAATTGATTTTTTTGGCGGTGTTTTTCTCTCGTTGTGTTTTTGTCTAAGCTTTTTTTTCATCGTTTTATTCAGTTCAGAACCTCGGAGTCATTGTCTAGAGTAGATGAGTAACGATTTCTTTTTATTTTTTTGCAGCAAATTCATTGACGCAATTCTTTTCAGATCGAAGAATTGCTCTGTGCTTTCATGTCTATGAATCTTCTGTCGTTAGTCAAGGCGTTACAATGGGAATTCCAAGTAACAATCCCTGATAAATGTCAACCGAGCTATACAGTCTGATCGCGCTTCGGTGTCCAGTCCATCAGGCTTCATGAATAGAGTTGTTCTAACTTGGTGTTGTCCATCCAGTCTTGATTTTTCAGCTGTGATGCACGAAGATCTGATATTGAAATGCGTAACTGAAAGTGAAAGGATTGAGACTATAGTTAGTTATCTGAAAGAGAGAAAGGGATTAAATGAGTTCAAATATATAAACATAAAACAAACATTTTCAAATCGGAAAGGAGTTTTAGTCTTAAGCTTTTAAGCTTTATTTATTTATTATTGTTGAGATTGTTCGCGTTGTTTATATAGGAGATTTATGTTGGTTCTATTATCTGATTGGTCGTCGAATGTCAGGCTGGTTTAGTTACCTGGCGATTGATTCGGGAGAAGGGGATGTTTTTGTTTTATCGTAGCTAGGTTGACTTAGACCTCTTCCTCCTCCTCCCTCTCCGACTAAATATATTGTGTGAGGCCGCTTAGTTGGCTTGAGTTGTTGCTAATTGCTAGACCCTTCCTCCTCCCTCTCTCTTAAAATATTGACGAGTGATGGCGGGTGGATCGGAGGTGCACCCCTGCTTCGTTATATAACAACATAATGCATAGCATAAGTGATAGAGTAATGAGAGCGGTGCAAAATCGAGGCAACCGTTTCGTGGGTTCGCCGTTTGCCCTTCAAATGTCAGCCTAGCGCCCATAGAAATAGCATGAGGAAGGCAATGAGGCAGGAAGGGCCCAAGCAGACAAGATAGAGAGGAGGAAGCTGAAAAGATCGAGGCCTGAGTCAATATTTTTCAATAAGTATAAATAGATCTTATCAGTTTAGACCCTTCCTCCCAATCCTTTCACATATACGGTGTATAATATAAACAGACAAGGACGGAGAACTCTCAGTCACCTGGCACATCACACCTAATATATTTAAGAGAGAGATGAGGAGGATATCTAAAGTCAACTAGCAACAACTAAGTCAACTAAGGGCCACCATACCACATATTTAAC
The DNA here is from genome assembly GCA_013235015.1 of Araneus ventricosus. NCBI lineage: Eukaryota > Metazoa > Arthropoda > Arachnida > Araneae > Araneidae > Araneus > Araneus ventricosus. The sequence goes on from BGPR01000038.1 coordinate 2,347,740, forward strand.
ACAGAGAAGAGACCGAGTAGTCAAGAGGAGTGTCAAACACCTAGTAAGCCCATCTCCGATGAATCGCATGCGCACCGCACTTCCGACCTCGAAATAGCGACTAGCATAACGATCCCATCTTATAAACGACAGTGAAAACGATTCTTCGATAAGACTACATCAGAGTTCACATAGGTTAATGTAATAACGCTCAAGATTCAATTTGAAAATGTCATTGTTTTTTAGTTTATATGAACATGTCTTAAAACCGTCCTTTCTCTTTTTCGATAACAAAACTCTGCGGATCAATCCTTCCACTTCCGGTTACAAATTTCTCTCAATATAGAATCTTCGTCTTCGCACTGCTAGAAAATCGTAGATTAGACAATCCCATTGTTAAGTCGTTGCCTCAAAAAGCTGCATTCGTATGCGAACACCAAACCAGACGACAAACCAACTCGTAGAGTGGTTTACATTATCAGGATTGTTAGAACTCTATTCAACACACGCTTTGGAGAACTGACAGAAAATTCTATAGATATAAAAGCACAATGCAAATTCTTCAAATCTTGAAAAAAGTTATTGCGCCAATAAATTTCTTATTAAAAAACTTAAAGAAGAGTCGTTACTGACTACTCTTTAGACGAAGTGGACTCGTTTGAAACTGATTACAACGATGAAACAAAAACGAGAAACAAAAAACCAAGACGCAATCAGAAAACAAACACGCCAAACATACATCTTAGACATTAATACTTGAAACTTCAGAGTCACAAGTCGGGGAGTACAATTTTGATGGTCACTGCAAATCAATTCAGAATTTTAGATGTTTTCACAAAATAGGCATACAGTTAATTTTAAAAAATAGATGTGAATTGGAAAAACAATCCTGCCTAGACCATTACTATCTTGCTACAATTAATACATTGATTACAAAGATATGAAACAAGTAGTTCATCTCTCCTAGCAAAGCCTTACATATATAAAAAAATGTAGTCGGTGCACATTTCAAAACATAAAACACACGAAATTCTGTGTAACATAATAGAATTAATACAAATAAACAAAATAGAAACACACTCTATTTGCGCGGCGAAACCAAATTATTGAAACATCATATAGCCCAAAGTTTGAAAAAGGCGGCCTTCTTTATGGAACAGTATAGGCCGTATCCATGCCTTCTATGTGGCAAGACTGCATAAATCAATGCTTAATAAATGAACCCTATTTCTGACACAGCAATGATAGAAACCCTAAAAAAACCATTCTAAAGCGAACAGGGACTATTTTGTGCATAAAAAAAATGCTCTGGACGATATTTAAGACAACCTCCGTCGTAATAACAGCAAACACCTCATATGGGTAAACCTCCTGGATCCAGACAGCTTTATTTAACCCAAGGTCTCAACTTGGACGAACTAAAGTTTTCCCCTTGCTAGAAAATTACCTCAAAAAGCCCTAAACCCAAATGGATCAACCCTTGCAGAAAAATATCTATCAGAAAATGAAAAAATTCTCTTTTTTATATATTGAACACGCCTACCTAAACAAAGTTTCACCACTATGACGTGAAACGAAGAGAACAAGGATACCACAAACCTGGAACACAAAATAAGCTTCATGGACAACAAAGCAACCAGTTCCCACACATCCGATATATAGATGATTTCGGATGACTCTACGGGAAAAAACGAAACGAAATGGAGAATCGAAGCAGTATGTAGAATCATGCTCGGATTAGTATTCATACTGAAAGTACTTTGGAAAACTCGCTCTTTCATCTCAAAATGTTGCTCAACGCCCATAGAAATAGCATAGAGGAAGAGCAAATGGAGGCAGGAAGGGTCCTAAGTAGACAAGGTAGAGAGGAGGAAGGAAAAGGACGAGGTCCGAGTCTTGCATTTTTTTCAAATCCATAAATAATAGATCTTTTCTAGGTTTACTTTAGACCCTTCCTCCTCCTCCTTCACTCATATACACACGTATACGTATACGTGTGTATATTATATAACAGACAAGGAGGGAGGAGGGAGAGGACATCAGGTCTACCTGGCCATCCACTCCAATATATTTAAAAGAGAGAGGGGAGGAGGAAGGGTCTAAAGTCAACCTAGCTACCAGTCCAAAAAACGAAAAACATCCCATTCTTCCGAATAATCGCCAGGTGGCGCTCCAGAACCATTTATATAATGATTTGGCAGAAGACATTCGACGACCAATCAGAAACGAACACATAAACATTAACCGTTTCATAACAAAATTAAGAAACACAAACACTATAAGAATGCCAGTTCACCTTCCAGGATATAGAGACTGCGGTTCGGGAGCTAACATTAAAGAATCTGACAAAGCTGGAGGCCCCATTAACGAACTTGATGAAATCTGTAGAACTCATGATTTAAACTTAGCAGAGCATTCAGAACTTTCACAGAGAGAAGCAGATAAGAAATTCATCAAAGACGCCTCGCAAAACAGTTGGCTTGGAAACGTCTTAGCTGCTATAATAGCAAGAAAACAAACTCTAACGGATGCCCAACCCGAACCTTGTGAAAATATCTCCACACAAACGAAAGGAACAAAGTCTACAACTCACCCCGGACAACGAATATCTACCCACCCTTGCAGATTGTTCGACTCTAACAACTCAACAGCTTCCAACAACAAACGAAAGGAAGACCTCAGTAAAGAACACAACATCCATTTCACATTCAAGCATATCGAAAATCCAAAGAACAGAAAGCCAGACCGTCATATGCATTCCGAGTCAGCTATTTTTCATCATAAAAAAATATATATTTTGGAGGAGGTGTTCAAGTGAGACTTAGCTTCTGCCATTTTGACTGTGTTTTTATTCTAACCTTGATAAATGCTAGATGGCTAGAAATTATAGTGAATCCATTTGTAATCCAAATTGATCGTCGAATGTCTCGTGGGTTTGCGCCATCCTGGCGATCTGCTAAGAATGGGATGTTTTAGTTTTGGACTGTGGCTAAGCTTGACTTTGACCCTTCCTCTCCTCTCTATCTTTAAATATATTGGAGTGGATGCCATGGGGCTTGGAGTTCCTCTCCGTCCTTGTCTGTTATATATATACAATATGTATAGTAAGTGAAGGACTGGGAGGAAGGGTCTAAAACTTAGTAAAGATCTATATTTATACTTATTGAAAAATAGCTGACCTGACCTCGTCCTTTTCCCTCCTCCTCTACCTTGTCACGTAGGCCCTCCTCCCATTGCCTTCCCCATGCTATTTCTATGGGAGTTAGGCTTAACATTTGAGATGAAAGAGGTACATAAACGAGGTCGTTTACCTCATTTTTAGTTTTTCTTAACCCATAACGTTAACCACAACGTTTAACTTTAACGTTTATCACGTTTCTGATTTTAGCGCAAACTGAGGCAAACGTTTACCTCTATTATTTTAAAAAATCTTAGCCAATATTGAATGTATTCACTCCAGTTTTCTTAACTCCAGTTTTCTTTCTTCCCTGCGCTGGAGGTTATTAAATCTCACGATTATATTTATTACTAAAAGAATATTTTAAACATAAATCGAAAAAAAAAATAAATATATTGCGTCATACTTTTCCCTAAAACACTTACGCTAATTTACTAAAAAATATCTATTATTCCCTCCTTGATCACGTGTCTATAAGTTAATCAATTATCTGAGAGAATGCAGGATTTTCCGTTTCTTTTGATTTTGTTTCATACAGAGATGTACTATGATCCGCCTACACTCCAAATAAATAAAAATAGTTAATATAACTGTCCTGTTCCTTATTGACGACTACAAAAACAACGATTATATAATATAATATATATATATATATATATATATATAATAGGTGCTTTATAGGGGTACAAGAGCAAAATGTTATTTGAGTTTTATTGTTTAAATATATATATATATATATATATATATATATATATAATTACTTTACTATGAAAAGTGAAACAACAAATCTTACAGTAAACATATGTTAATCGAAAGAAATGATAACTTTATTATTCAGAATCATAGTGATTGATCCTAAAATTATGCAAATTCTAACATATGCAGTCCGGCAAAAAAGGTTTCTAAATGCCTCTCTTTATGAACTAATTATCGCCCATTGAAACCAACCTTCCGTCGTCTTAGAAAATTGGTCTCTAATTATGTAAGAAATTTTTGTTTATGTAAGGGGTTATCTGATATTAAAAGTCGCACTAAAGCAATTTTTTAAATTTCAATATACCCAATTCTGAGTAGAAATTCAAATTCTCCAGATTAAATGAGATGGAATACATATAAAACCTTATCACGTCTATCTTGAAATAACTCAAAATGCATGGTGGCCGCGGTGCCTTCTTGATAGAGTCCTGGCTTCGAGATTGAAGTGTCGCGTGTTCGAGACCCTATACCACGAAAGAACCATCGTGCATACGGTCCTGGTGAACGCTAAATCTGTTGAGGATTAAACATCCTCCCACTGGCGTGGCGCGGAAGTTTGGAGAGGGAGGTGCCAGATTAGATGTTCATACATTGATTGACTCAAACAACATTAAATATAATTCCATACGTCATTTAGAGAATTTTTTCTGTTGGAAGTATATGCCTACCGTAAGAGTTGAAAAATTTAACTTTTGTGCATCGTTTAGATTGGACACTGCATAATCGCATGAGTAATAGCTAAAGAAGGGAACAAAACCCTAAGATATCTCAAAAATCTTTTAAATTGTGTTAGCTTTAGTATAAAATCTATGGGATTTGGGGGTGCTTTTGGTCTTCTTTGTGATTTCAGGATATCATTTTGCAAACTTTTCTGTCCATTCCCTAGATAATATTTTAAGCAACAAATATGCCATGCAGATATTTTGAAAATAATTTTAGTTATCAAGTTTGAAAAATAAAAATTTATTAAAAACTGACTTTTGAGAAAACTTCAATCTAGTTTAAGTTTTCAATTAACAGTAAAAAGAAATAAGAATTTTCGTTCACCATTCCCGGATTGGGAAGTTATTCTCCGCATAGCCAATTGGGTATACATGTTAGCTGATACTGAGATACTTTTCTGAATCAATGCGTTTATTTTCAAGATTAGACAGAATATAATTAGAATAGCCATGGAGAATCAAATTATGACAATGACTGCATATTGACGAAATTTGACACAATACCAAGATCATCATGAAAATTCATAATAAAATTTGTCTAAAATAATATCGTTTTCGTTAATGACATTAAATAAAAAATAATCTTTGAATATTGACCATTTTAAATAAAAAATATTGAAAAATTCTTCCTAATCGTGTTGTTTTGAATTAGTTAGGTTTTGCTTAAATGTATCTAATTATCCTTTGGAGTGCCATTGAAGTGAAATAAAAACAGATTTGGGACCTTAAAATAAATAGGCTTTGAGATACTAGTTAAAGAAGAAATGGTATCTTCAATAGAAAGAGGATATAAGCAGATACAGCAAAAAATTTATGAGTTGAATTCCCCGGAAATTTACCGAAAGAATGTAATTTAAGAGAACATTTCATTACTGAAAGCGATCATTTGTTCCACAAAGAATTTACAAGACAAAAGCTTTTCTTCGAATTGTTATCGTTAAATTGATAAATGTTGGTTAAAATGCTATGCTGTTCAGATACTATCTTGTCTGTCTCATCCTCTTGATTTACTGTTTTATGCATTTTGTTATTTATCTCACTAGATGTTGAAAGATAGATAGGCTTTTGCTCATATTAATGTTCAACTAATAGGATTTATAATTCTCTTTGGTTCAAAATCATTATAGTTACTACCTTATAATCATAAAAACATGCCAATAAATGTTTTTTAAAAATTTTATCATGCTTGGTTGTTGTCAACAAAAGGATTATCAAACGTCAACTGCTAACTTCTCTATTTCTAAAAATGGCAATTGCAGGTGCATTTGAGGTAGGATTTTTCTCCGTTTTTAAACAATAGCTTCCATTTGTAAGGAGGTTCAAATGGTTGAAGCCAGCCTATAATCACTTGCAGTCAGAAGTGGGAACAAGGAAATACTCTAGTCTCAATGACGATTTATTTATTGAGAAATTTGGAAAACTTTAAATTAAATTATAATTAAAATCAGGGTAAAGTAATGCATAATAAATGCAAAGGTGACTGCGAAAACATCGATCCATGGATCAAAATAGGATAAGCTGCCAGCAAATGGTGAATGAATCAGTCCTTCAGTCTCGGTGAAGGAAAGCGAGTCCTTTCCCTTCTGCTTATTAAGCAACCAAAGGTCAGCTTCACGGTTACAGCCGTTGACGTGAGAAGTTGCCACACATTTGAAAGGAATCGAAGCTCGCTTAAGTTTTTTTTATGTATCGAAACATGCACCAACTTCTCAATAAAAACACCTATTTTTAACGACACCAGTGGGAGTAGTCTCCCCAAAACTTTCTCATATCCGCCCTAAAGCGGGTGGGGAAAAATACACAGAGCGGCAGTAACATAGACGATCCCCTAACACAGGTAGGGAAAAACGCGTTTTTTGCGTCGTAGAAATGGTGAAGAAACCGAATATGCAATTTGAAAGCCTTTTTTTTCAACCGATTGAAACCAAAATTGGAGACAGATATAAAATTAACAGAAGACCACATATCAATTTTTATTTATCTAAGTCATAGGGTTTAGAAGTTATCATGTTCACAAGTATGCGATTATAAAGACTGACAGACAGTCAACCCTTTGACATATTTGGTCTAAAATTTGATACGGATCTACATTTTTGATGACAAAACTGAGTATCAAATTTTATCTATCTAGATATTTAAGTTTTTGAATTATAGTGTTCGCATGAACACTGACAGACAGATTTCCCGATGACGGATTTTGTCCAAAATTTGATATAAACCTACAAATTATGTGCAAAGATCAGATAACAAATTTCATGCATGTAGCTCTAATAGGCTTTGAATTATCGTGTTCACAGACAGACAGATATAATTCCAAAATTGGGTTTTTCGGACTCAGGGAGATCTAAAACGTGGAGATTCGTCAAAATCTCGAGTGCGAATTTTTTGACGATTACAATACTTTCTCTTCATTCTTCTTTTTTGACGAAAGTAAAAAAGAAGAGCTCAGCATAGGAAAATCAGGCTAAGTATAAATTATTATGATTCCATCGGGAGATATTTGACATTTTTTTTTAAAAAAAGAAGGATAATTTGAGTTCGTCTCCAGGCAGACTTGATATTCTTTATTACCTCTTGAAGCACAATGAAGATTTACTCGACTAAAACTTTCTGCTAAAATTTAAAATTTTGTGAATCGAAAAGCAGAACTTCGTATTTTGTCTAAATTTCTTTAAACCTGAATCAGTTTGAAGTGCTAAATGATAAAATATGAAATATATACTATTTTTGGATGTTGTTATAGGTGAAAATATTCAAATAAAATTAGCCATTTACTGTTCCAAAGAAGTGTCTATTAACACCAATCCTTTGCCAATTTATTTTGATTTTTGGGTTTTTTTTAAATATTTCTGTAGAGTTTTAAACTATATCACTTTACACAATGTAAGAGCACTATATTTCTAAACATTCTATAAACTTATTTAATGAAGTTGTTTTATTAAAAGAATGTCACATTAAATGTAATGTGCTCTTAAAATATGTTTAATGAAAATTTATTGTTATACAAAAACGCTTTGTAATTCTGTCAATTTTAATTTCCAGCAGCATTTCACTCAGAATAAATGTTTGTTAACAAAGAACAGAAAAAGAATTTCTATCTGTGAGCAATTCTTAATCATGGGGCTCGGTTTTCTTATGAATGGTTTCTTTTCGAACGGAAACTTAGAGCCAATTCAATAGTCAGTTTATCACCACCTTGAATTTTTATCCTTTTCTTCAGTTAGTTAATCATTTAGATTACTGTGCCGTTCTGATGCTACACTAGGGCTGCTTTGGGACGAGTCTCGAAATTTTGAACCGTGATCAGATGACGAGATAAATTCTTCAGATTTGAATAAATATTTAAAATGAATGATTTTTTACAAAAAAATAAAAAGTAATGTAAAGCTTACCAATATATTACTCTAAATATATTTCAAGTTAATGATGCAGCAATAAATTTATTCGGTCAACGTGGAGTGTACGGTACCGACATACTTCTCGCCAATTTTTCTTGGTGCAATTTCATGCGCCGTCGCCAAATACTGTTTTGAATGCGCAGTGCGCCTTTTATTGCTCTCTTGCGCATGCGTCACCTGAAAACGAGAGATAGAGCACGCGATGCCTGCAGAATTTCAAGTGTGTACCGGGCAAATTTTTTAACTTAAAAAAACATCAGCGACTTCGCTTTCAGCGTAGCGAGCCACTAGTAGCTTCGTTTTTTCATTTAATGTTAGGAATCTAGGTTATTTTAAATAATTCTGAAAACTAGAATTTCCGCACGCAATGCCTACGGCATTTCAAGCGTGTACCGGGCAAATTTTTTAACTTAAAAAAAACATTAGCGGCTTCGCTTTCAGCATAGCGGAATAATCGTAGCTTCGCTTATTCATTGAGAAACGGAACACACAGAATAACATACACGGTACTGAACCGATATTCAAACCGAAGAATTCCAAACGAAGCTTTATTTAAATTCGAATTTATCGACCAATTGCATCGAAGAGTTGAACAAAACATTCCAGTCGAAACGTGGCGCAATATAGCCTGATAAGCAAAACACCGATGAAAAGATCAATTAGTGTGCATGCGCGCTTGTCACTCGTTAAAAACATCTAGACGCATCCAAAACAAATGTTCTCTCATCGCCGTTCTTGGCGGCAAAGAATTGGCTATCCTAAGAGGAACAAAGTGAGTCGGTACCGTACACTCCACATTCACCATTTATTCTACATCATTGTTTTATTATGAGTGACAACATTGTGACAATTAAATGCGTTGCTTCTGGATGGTGAAATGGTGTTTATCAATCCTCATGATACGAAAAGTCGAGTTATTTCTTAAATTCATGAAAATTTTACCGGGGTTTCCAGAAACAACCTGCAACTCTAATTCTATTGCAAATCGATCACATTTTAAACTGAATAAGAATTTTTTGCCGCCTTTTTCTTGCAAAACTGTTGTGATCTGAAACCAGACTTCAAAAATGCAGAACACTCTGAGAAACATCCGATTATCCTTGATAGCACTGCTGGTTGGTATTCTTTTATAACAAAAATGAAAATTTTATTTAAAGCTAAATGCATGCACGAATCAAAAGAAAACACAACGTGTCTTACTTCGAAGTTCAACAGCGCCAAGAGACGCAATTATCCATGTATTTTAATGAAAGAAAGCTTTGGTGTCTTTCCGAGAAAGGGGCGAAATTCATGACAATATCCATTTCATTCTCATCATTACCACACCGCTGCAAGAAGCAAATTAAAACTAAATGGTGCAAGCAGTGGCGGCTCGTCCATAAGAGCTGCAGTCCCCCCTGACATTATTTTAAAAGGTTGTATTTTCGTTTTTATTCTAATTGGCTTACTTTTCCACTTTAAGAATTCAGTAATCAACGAAAATGGCAAAAAAAACGTGAAAGGAAGATGGAAAATCAATCAAGAATTGAGAGAGAGACAGACAAGAGATGCAGCAAGTTTTGCCCCTCCTGAGGATCCGAAATTAATGCAGTAAGCAAAGCAAAGCGGGAGAAAAGCAACCCTTTCTCCGCTTGAAATTGCATTCATTTGAGCTTTTTTTTCCAGCTCTCGCTTGGCGCGATGTCCTTATTTGGCTTTTTTTCGCTTTTTCTCAGTAGTTCAGTCGTTAAGTAGTTTTTTAAATCCAATTCTGGAGGAGTTGTAATTTTTTTGCTTCCTTATGTTTTTTGGGGTGCTGATTACGTGAATCTGAGGTATGCCACCAATAATTTTCTTTGGAATTTTAGTAATAGCCAAAAAACATGAAATTTCCCCCCACCCAGTTTTTTGCTTATAACTCAAAAACTATCAATTTTTAGTATAACATCATTATATATCAAAATAATCAGCACAAAATTAACTACAACTTTTGAAGCACTGCTTGTTTCTGAGCTGACCACTGTGTGCAAGTAAACTTCTAGATTTTCACTTTTAGGGTTTACTGTACAGTTGCTTAGAAACCTTAATTAAACTTTAAGGTTATTTTAGACGTTGGAGTCTGAGTATATTCATTATTTATTTATTCCTCACCGCCCCACATACCTAACCAAAAGGGTGTACGGCGCATGAAAACCGACAGGAAAATGAGTATGTATTAAAGCCCCGCCCTGACACTAGGCCGCATGTTTAAATCTGAATGATCGGTCGTTACAGATAATGATACAGGTACTGTGATCTGCGTAAAATCAGCCACTCATTACGTCGCGTCCCGTGCACAGACCCTTCCTTAAGGAGGTAAGACCCGTCATCGGCGATTGGCCCGTTAACAGGCAACACCACCGTTGTTGTAATCCCAGGGGAAGCGAGAACTGGCATAATGAATCGGGCCGCTTCTCATCCCAAACATGAACATTGAAAACCCCCGGAAACCGTGATCTGTGTAGAGAATCACTAATATGAAGATTAAAAATTGGAATAGTAAGCAGTTGTCTCTGTGAAACTCCTCTAACCAATTAACAGTTTCTTTTTTCTGTCATATTGTGTCCAAAAATAAGCACATTTTTTTATGAGCAACTTTGTATTCAAATTGATTTTATAAATTCAAATCATCAGTCAAAACAGTTATAAGTATTGATTTTATTAATTTTTGATAGTTTTTAATTGCAGGGGAAAAAAGAACCTAAAAACTGGTTTACCGAACTTAACCTAACCTAAATTGGTTCTTGTTTTGCTATCCTACATTAATTAGACTGCTAGAGCCATTTACTAGAAACATTGTAAAGTAAAGAAAGTGAAAAGGCTGGGAAAATCAGTGGATTGACTTAGGAAAACGACCTGCCGGAGCGGCGTTCGGGCAAATAAGGGAAGTCCCCTTTCGCAGTGCCCGAGCGGCTTTCGGGTAAATAAGGGAAGTCCCCTTTCGCAGTACCCGAGCGCGTTCGGGAAAATAAGGGAAGTCCCCTTTCGCAGTACCCGAGCGGCGTTCGGGCAAATAAGGGAAGTCTCCTTTCGCAGTGCCCGAACGGTGTTCAGGCAAAACTGTAAAGTGACTAGAGGTCGACGTCAATGTTGTGTCTGACTGCAGTTTGGCTTTTTTAGATGGTCTTAATCTGAATTATGTCTGAATTCAGGGCATTCGTCCGAAAAATACCAAAAACTACTGTATCTTTTTGAAATGTAGGACAAAAAGGACATGCAAAATATTTTTTGGAGTTTTTAAACTGAAAGTTTATTTGAATACATTTTTTAAAGTCTAAATCATAAGAAACTGTGCTATAAACCATAAGAAACACTGTGCTCTAAACCATAAGAAATTGTGCTCTAAACCATAAGAAAAACTACTGTACGAAAGTACGAAAAACTACTGTAATGTATCTTTTTGCATGTAGGACAAAAAG
>BGPR01000038.1:2360715-2416611 GCA_013235015.1 Araneus ventricosus
ATTTCGTCAGTTAAACAAAATTTATAAATTAATTGATGAGTACAGAAGTTTCTACGTTTTTATATTTCGATTTTTTATTGAAACGGTTTAACTGAAACTTACTGTTTAATGAAACAGACGATTTTTTTATTCTCTATTCTATATAAATTTCGTCAGTAATACAAAATTTATGTATTAATTGACGAGTACAGAAATTTATACATTTTTTATATTTCGAATTTTATTGAAACGGTTTAACTGAAACTTGCTGTTTAATGAAACGGACGATTTTTTAACTCTCTATTCTATATAAATTTCGTCAGTAATACAAAATTTATAAATTAATTGACGAGTACAGAAATTTCTACGTTTTCATATTTCTGTTGTTATTGAAACGGTTTAACTGAAACTTGCTGTTTAATGAAACAGACGCATTTTTTTACTCTCTATTCTATATAAATTTCGTCAGTAATGCAAAATTTATAAATTAATTGATGAGTACAGAAATATTCTACGTTTTTATATTTCTATTTTCGTCTCATCATTCTTAGCATATACGTAAAACTAAGTTTTGAAAAATATGCAATGCATATGTGTATGTATATATGTATATGAACTGTATACAAATTACTTTCAAAAAGAAAAACAGTTAATTTTTTTTGTTTTTGTTCCCCTTTTTAAAGGCCCGTTAAATACCGATTTTAAAAAAAAAATCTTGTTTCCTTTCTGCTCAATAAAAATAATCATTCTGCTTTCAAAGGAATGAACAACTTATCCTTAACACGAAGGAAATATTGTCTTTGAATTACTGTTAATCTGTCTAGAAAAAATATCAAATTCTTCAAACAAGAAATTGATTGAGTTTGGGAAAATGAAAACTAGCTTCTTTTAACAGTAAGAGTGATAACAAAACAAATCAACTAAAGGATAAATGAGTAGATTAGATCGCTAACAAATCCATTTATATCATTTAAAAGTTGATAAATAAATTGTCAATTCATTTTCTCTCGCCACTACACAGACAAAATTAGCTCAATTTTTTACCTTCCCTAAAAAGTTTTGAAAGGCCTCATTTGAAATCTATTTGATTCAGACTTTTTTGGTATAGCTTGATTAGCAGGGAAAACTTTCTTTAATTTTATTTCTTCATAGAAAATGAAGCAGAAAATTTACTTTAATCTTTTTTTCTTTTATAGAGAAAAATCGTTTCTTTTGAGCATCTTGAATTACATGGCTGGTGGACTTGTATATCTCATTTATTTCTACAGCTAAAAATAAAAATTATATTGATTTTAAAAAAGAGAGAATTTGACTTTTCTGGAGTATTGCACCAAAATCGGTTTATATTTTAGTATTGTGGCAAACTTTAAATTCCTTTTATGACAGAAAATATATTTAGCCCATAGTAAACTGTTTTGAATTCCCAAATTGATATATGTTGTCGTACAGTAAATTCATATCAATAAAGAATTCTAATTTACTGAACTGAAAGTAACGTTAAGAAATAATTGAGTTTTATTTTATTTAAATTTGGTTTCCTGAAAGCAAACTTAGACCGAATGTTGCCAGTTAGTTTATGATGTCAATAAGTAGGTCGTTCAAATTGTGATGCTGAAATTGTAGTAAAAATTCGCATTAAATTTTTTAGTCTACCAATTATTTGATTGCTTTTTTTATTGTTGGTAAACAAATTGATGAACTTTATTTATAATCCCAATTACAGACAACAAAAGGTTTTCTCAAAAATAAAGATAATATGAAAGGTTGGTTCAAATATTCACGGAACTCTACTACTTGTTCCAGTTGTGTAATCTCAAAAATACTGTCTGTCCTCCACGAGAACTGTCGCCGCCAAATTGTCTAGTTTACGGCGGTCGCTATAGAAACAGCTTATCGTAGGAAGAATCCATTTCTAGTAGGTAGAAGTTCATTCAAATGTGTTCCGCCGCAAACTGGTGCTAAAAATAAAAAAAAAATTCCCGACTTCCGTTGGATTCCTCCTATTCGAAATGGATCTTCCCTAGCATAATCAGTTGCTATAGCGACCACCGTAAACTAGACAATATGGCGGCGACAGTTTTCGTGGCGGACAGACAGCACTTTCCTCTCTAAGAAATGTAGCTGGAATATTATACAATGGTTTGTTGTAAACCAGTCCAGAAGATATCACACAACAAAAGTGGCCATTTTTTACTCGGACCATTACAACAGAAAATTTTCAAAAAGACCTGAAAGCTTTTTTTTGTTAACAGTATATGCTACAATTATGCCAGTTGATTATAAAAGTGACTTCGCCTGTTTTGAGGCACATGTCCGAAACCTCTTCAAGAGTGAAACGCCCTAATAGCCCTTCGGGTATTTGGACTTCATAACCTGTGTATAGGTCCTAAGTCAGTGTAAACTTCAGGAGGACATATTCCTCGTTGAAACTCATTTATTTCATTATTTATGGCAATAAAGTTTATTTTTTCTTTAAAAATGGACGGCTATATATAATTGTAATAAATAATAAGTAATTATGCAAGAGATAAAAATGGCGTAAAATGTAATAAATAATAAGATAACAAGTAGTTCAACCAAATTTCATGCTTTTTATTGGCATTTGTTTATAAGTTACCACAAAAAATGAGTTCTACCCTAACTTTTGGAAGCCACTAAATACAGTAATGCTATCTGAAGTTCTTCTTTGGAGTAGATAATTAACCATTGATATAGAAAAGTGGGTCCGAAAAAAGGGTGATCTACCGTCCATTTTGCCAGGGGCTCAGTGGCAAATGCAAAGCCACTAAATACAGTAATGCTATCTGAAGTTCTTCTTAGGAGTAAATAATTAACCATTGATATAGAAAAGTGAGTCTAGCAAACGGGTGAACTCAGGACCATGGAAATAGAAGGGCTGGTTCATACCGTTGAAGTTTTAGATTTGCCGAAATAGGGGAGGAAACCAGTTTTGACGTCACTACACAGACAGGAAGTTTGTGGGGTACGAGAGCGTCCACTGCCGTTTCTTTAATTCTAAGCTATTTTTTCTTGTGTTGTTCTGTGTTACTTGTTATTTTGATGAATATTGAGAAAATCTTTCATCTCTTGTAAGTATGTCTACTTGTGCTGTCGCTACGTGTTTAAATTATCACAGGAAAACGAAATGCAAAGGTGTAATATATCATATGTTTTCAGTATGTCCGAATCTGAATAAAATTTGGATCTCGAAATGTAAAAGGTAAGATCATATAAATGTAAAACGCTAGGATATGTATTGATCACTTTAGGCCAAGCGATTGCATGGATGGCATAAGAAATCGCCTACTTGGTTTAAATCAAAAGAAAATTTTAAAACCTGATGCAGTTCCGAGTGTCAACTTGCCATTGCAAGATAATGGGAAGATGTTTCAAGTAGAAGTGAGAGGAAAAGGAAAAGAAATATTTTGCAGGAAACAAAAATCAGATTAAAATGTCTGAGGATTAGAAAAGCATGTGTCACGACAGCTATGGAACCATTTACTACATCAAAAACTGAAAACATTTGCTCATCTTGCTTTGAAACTCAAAAAGAAAATGCATTACTTCTTGAAAGAATTCGATTTCTTGATAATGAACTTGAAAATACAAAAAAGGAGACAGAGAAAAATCAGACGAAAAAAATAAAAGAAATGAAAACGAAAGCGCAAATTAGGCGTATTTTAAACAAAAATAAAAGTTTAAAAAAGTAAATTGAAAAAAGTATCGAAAATAGAAGAGAATTTTAAAAATATCTTAACATCAACATAGATAAATGCCATAATAGAAAATAAAAGCAAAATCAAGTGGACAGCAGAAGATATTTAGAGACATTTAATTATTCGATCTATTTCCAGACGGTCTTATTTATACTGGCGAAATCAGATAGGGATATGATTTCCCAATGCTAGCACATTAAAGGGATGCTGTTCAAAATTTTCTTGTAGACCTGGTATGCTTCTTGATGTCTTGCTGGTTATGAAAGAAATACTAAATATATATAACTGCATTATATTTATTACATATTTTAAGTATAGTTATAAAATGAATAATTTTTCTTAGTATTTTTATTTTTGATATGTTTGCAAAAAGTAATGCAAATGTAAGTATTTAAAAAAATTTTAACTTTTCATTCAATCAAAACATTAAATGGTTTGCTCATGATACGTATTATTTGAATTTTTGCCTATTTTGGCCTTTTTTAAGATTTAAAACAATCCTTCAATAATTACTTAAAAATATATGTCTGTTTCGCAAATAGTTACTATGCTTATGATATTTTGGTATACTGGCATCCAATTTTAAATATTAAGTAAAAAAAAGGGAATAAATAATATCAAATCCCTTATAGTAAAGGGATTTTCGTATTTTCGAGCGCGGAGTGTCCGCTTGGTGACATCACAAATTTCCCCCACTGGTTCTTCGTTGAAGGCTCTATGAACCAGCCCTTGTATTTCTCTGGTCCTGGGGTGAACTACCGTCCATTTTGCCAGGGGCTCAGTGACAGATGCATTGCAGCTGGTTTTCCTATAGAATAGAATGACAAAGGCATTCATTTGGTCCCCCTGAAGAATCCTTTACCATTAGCATAGTATTTTATCTTATAACTTAAGCAATGATTAACTAAAAATTTAGTTTTATTTAATTTTCAGTTTTTTCTTCCTGCTTTGAATTTCTTAAACAATGAGTTAAGTGCGTTTATTGTTTTTCTAAAAAAATTTTTAAAGGATTGCTTATGATAAATTACGATGTTAAAAGTTACTGATAAGAATTAAGACTTAACATTTTCTACTTTGAACATATTTTAACTATATTCTTGGCATGAAAGAAAAAGAAATTCGTTAAAGATTTTGTCGCTTATAAGGTGATTCATTTTCACAAATTGTAGGGCAATATTTTTAAAAATACATGTTTTTCTGAAATAATGCATAGAATGATAATATATTGAGGTGTTATTCTTTCTTTTTCAGAGAAGTTGATTCAAGAGAAAAATTTGCATTACGTTTGCTCAAGAGTAAACTTCTGGAGTATTTCAGCACGTAATTTTGGTTAGATAAAGATCTATTGTTGCAACTTAATCATTAACTCATGGATTTTGAAGTTAAATAAACTGCTATCGATTCAGAATGGCTGGTTCGCCTCGAAATTCTCTCGGAAATGTTAGATCCGATATGGACATAGCATACCCGGAGCATCTTTCCAGGCTTAATCGACATTTAGTTTCGGAATATTCCAAGCCACACACCAAATGCAAACGGCAAAGCCGCCCTCGGAACAGATACCGAACCCAACCTGTTACTTTCGATGAAATCCAGGAAGTTGATGAAGAAAACTCTATCCTTGATGATCAGGATCCAAATCCTCAATCCAAATTCGAGATCGATTTCCTCAAGCTTCTGGAATCCAAGCGCAAGGATCTTTCAAGCAATCGGGTGAATGGGGAGCCATCAGTCCCATCCAAACAGCTAGATCACTTGAGAAGGACAGACAAAGGGAGAGAGGGGTCCATATGAAGGACTATATTCTCCATTTTGAATGGATTTTTTTTGTATCAATGATTTAATTCTTTAATTTTACACAATAGAGGAATTGATTTTTTTATATAAAATGTTTGTTAGGCTCTAAAGAATCTCCGTTTCTTTAAATCAAAATCATTAAACTTGATCATTTCCTTTCTGTCTAGCATCCATATAATTCAGAACTTTTCAATTCTTTTTAAAATTAAGTGAAAAAAGTTTCATTTACAATATTTTTTTAATCCTTCATTTTCAGTCTGATTGTTATTTAAGTAAAATGAACTATAAACATGTTATACTGTATTTTTTCATTTTTTTCCATTAAATAGCATCAGATAATTTATTGGATTGTGATCATGCATATCATCAATTGAGCTTCTATTTTAACATACATACATAAAGATTGTACAGTATTGTATCAAAATGTGTTCCTTTTAATATACTAATAAATTGATTATTCTAAAATAAAAAAATGTGTTTTTGCTGCATTAATTATAGTTTTAGGCATGGTTCCTCCCAAGTGTTCATGGCCTATTAACAATCTAACTTTGAGTTATTATTAATGGCTATTTAGATGCAACGCTTACGATCCACATATTTTTACAATAAAGCGTATTTCTCTCTCTACCCAACACTACTAATTAATAGTAGTGTTGGGTATAAAGATATAAAATAATTCATTTCAATTTATCTCTAATAACGTAGCCAAAGATATTGTACGAAATGGCAGAGACAAGATTTCTGCCACATGGTAAGTAAATTTGAAACGCTCCCAACAAGCACAATCCATCACTTCTTTCATGCCGCAGAGTCAGCCCACTTCAAGAACATCGCCATCAAGATTTCCAGAACAACTGATTGGCTTTCCAAGGCTTCCAAAGCCAGTCAAAGTATACGTTGTAGTATAACCGTCCGTTAGTCGCAATATCTAATAGACACGAACGCAATCTTCATCTATTAATTATTTTTAACAAAATACAATTTACATTTTTCTTACAGAATACTCATTAGGACTAATATTATTGTTATAAAGGGAAAATTATCAAAACTGGATGGACATATCATAAAATAGATTTCATGTCCCCAAAATAAATTGCGACCATCTAAGGATTGAAGTGATTGCGACTAACGGAAGGTTAAAAGCACCATATCCTCATTTTTTCAGATTAATACCGTACTAACATCGTCTGAACCTATTTCGTGAAGACTGTGAATGATTATACGTGTGAGTTATTGGCAGACATTTACCTAATTTATGGTCAAGAAAATGGAAATGGATGCTAAGAACGAAGATTGTACTAAGAATGATTTCCTATGCATCGTACCTTCATCTCTGTATAAGCAAGACTGCAATAAACCTACTGTTTGTCCGCCACGAGAACTGTCGCCACCAAATTGCCTAGTTTACGGCGGTCGCTATAGAAACAGCTTATCGTAGGAAGAATTCATTTCTAGTAGGTAGAAGTTCATTCAAATGTGTTCCGACGCAAACTGGCGCCAAGAATAAAAAAAACTCCGACTTCCGTTGGATCCCTCCTATTCGAAATGGATCCTCCCTAGCATAACCAGTTGCTATAGCGACCGCCGTAAACTAGACAGTTTGGCGGCGACAGTTATCTTGGTGGACAGACAGTACTCGCTCGTTATCTTAGCTCTCACAGTATCGAAGACAGATACAGGACATCCGCGAAGTGTGTGAAGGTTGGAACTGGAAGGGCATGTCTCGTGTAAATTTGAATTGATTTCTTCTAAGCATGAGCTGGCAACAGACATGGGTGTTTGTCGCAATAAAGTGTAGACAGTAGCAAACGAAGCACACATGTACCCTTTCGAAGTGTAAATGTTCAATCTTCAAACTCAGACGATTCTCCCTTCTGGTAAGAGTTTGTGAAGTAGATGTTCCAGACGATAACTGACAAGTCGAAATTTCCTGCCTTACTATTATTTAGTGCTCAGGTGACATTTACCAAAGAAGGCATTTTCAACATTCGAATTAATACGACTAGGCTGAAAGCAATTCCCTCGTCACTGCAGCTCATAAACAAAAGCAGAGATTTGCTGTGAATATCTTGGCAGATATTCTAGGCGATTTCCTGGTTTACCCTTACTTGTTGCAAGAGCTTATAACCGGTGCAATGTACCGTGTCTTCCAAATGCTTGCCTATTTATTGGAGGCTGTTCCACTCATCACATATAATGATATGTGGTTGATATCGGATGGATTTCCAACGCATTTTACTTCCGCAATCCAACGCTTCCTGAATGACACATATATCTCAAGATTGATTCGACGTGGCGGACCTATTGCTTGGCCTCCACGCTCACTGCATCTAAACCCTTCGAACTTCTTCTTCTGGGAGCACACAAAATCATTATTGTAAGCGACCTCTGTGAACTCTGTGACTGATTTCGTAGCGAGTAGGATAAATACGACACCAGGAGTCTTCGACATGATTTCGACTTCTTATGATCTCGTTAATTCTGTTTCTTTTCACTATTTAAAGTTCATCTTGTATGCATAAATTTCCTCTTTCCTGACTTTCAGAGTGCAATGCGACCCTAGATTTTCATAGTAAATATTGTTCCTCTTTATGGGTTCTTTCAGCCCTTTTATTTTATTAAAACAATTTTATGAGCACCCTATAGAAATGGAAAAACTATAAATGCTTTCATCATTGATTACTTTTGAAATTTAACCTTAAATGTAATAACTTTATAAAAATTTCAATAAAAGTCTGGTTTACATTTTAACTTTTTCATTATGCAAAAAATGAGCAGTTTATCAATTCTTAATTTTGAATATTGAAAGAAAAACAATTTAATATTTATAAAAACAAAGAAAATTATTTTAATTTCATTCCAAAAATAAAAAAATGTGTTAATTTAGGCAAACATTGCATGGCAGCTAAACCCGTATCATTGGGTTATTAATTCTTAGAATTTCAAGAGGGTGTAAAAATTATTATTAGGCCATGAAAATTTCCGAAGTTGTCAAATAACTCTAAAAATTCACTCAATTTTTAATTTATTAAATTTTCAAAAATAAACCCGCTATGAGATGTACATTTCCACTTTGAGAGATATACTTTTGGCAAATTTCGTAATTCTGGGTCTAACGGTCTATCCCATAGAGCACCGAAAGACAGACACATATTCACTTTCATTATTATTAGATTATACATACACTACTGGCCAAAAGTATTGCACATTTGTAAAATGCAAAAATTTGGTGTTAATATGAATTCAATGGTTCGCAATCAGTTGAAGAGAATCCTGGGACGCATAATTGTCGGAATTCACATTTTACAGTTAAGGTTCGGTTACGGGGCATTTATGGGGCCAAGTAGAAAGTGATGAAGGGAGAGAACAATTTGTGTTCACCCCGTTTGACACAAAGCTAATAATGATTTGCAACTTTTATCAATGGTTTCTGTGCAAAACTTGCATATATTTTGGTAAAAGTAGCATGCATATTAGGGAAGATATAGAGGTTTTCTTATGAAATCCCTAATTTTGTCGCGTGTTTTTTGCTTATAACATGCAGAGTTTTCAACGAAACTATACGAAATATACAGAATACATGATAACATGTTAAAGAAGCCTTGGTATTAAAACATTATGTAAATACTTTGACTATTAGGAAGATACTTTGACTTAGAGGAAATATGAGTATTTGTAGCGAATACTTTTTTACTGCGCATGTGCGAAACATGGTATAATTTTTATTTTACGTCACTGTGAAAGTGCTCATGTTTTAGGATCACAAAAATAAAAATTTACTTGCTACAAGAACAACATTTCTTGGTACAGAAATCGAAAAAAAAAATTACCAGGTATTTTACTCAAGAAGAATCACTTGTGTACTGTATATTCCTAGACTTATAGCTAATTTATCTTCCACCACTGTTCATGACCTATCTCAGTGAAGACTATAGATTCTAACAAGAGAAGCTTAAAAGGCGTCTTTCTGAATGATGGTGACGTTCTTGCTTCAATTCCTGTAGCTCATTCAATAATTTTGAAAGAATTGTACGAAACCCTTGATTTTCTCCTCATTAAAATAATATATCAATAATTTAAATGGAAAATTTGTGGGAGTTTTAAAATTTTAACCATTCTATTTGACCAGCTATGTGACTATATAAAAATGTCTTGTTTCCTATATGAGTGGGATAGTAGATCAATAAACCAATACTGGATAGGGAAAGAATGGTCTCTAAGGAAAATTTTGAATTTAGGATCAAAATATATGATTCCGCAGAACTTAATGAATCCAAAACAAGTTCTCTTACACCCTTGCAAATAAAATTAGGGCTTAAAGCTTTGGATAAAAATGGGGATTGCTTTCGATATTTAATTGATATTTTCCACATTTTTCGGCAGGTAAAATCAAAGAAGGTGTGTTCTTCGACTCATACATAAGACGGTTAATGAATTATAAAAAATTGGATAGTAAAATGAAATCGTTCAAGTAAAAAAGCATGGGTTAGTTTTTAAATCGGCACTCAGCAATTTTTAGGAAATTACAAGGATCCTAACTATACAATGACAGTAGAAAAAATGCCACAAAAAGAAATGGGTTATACCACAAAGCTTAAAAATACACGTTTTTGCATTCACATCCTAAGTATTTTCCTGAAAATCATGATTTACTGAGTGCGGAAGAAGTCACTCATTGAAATACTCAACGGGTGTGATATTTCACCAAGATATAAAATGCATGGAAAATTTATTTATTTACAGTGGGTTGCTAAATTAATGTGGACACTTTAAAATTTTCATATTTTTTCGAATATTTCCCGAAAATCTTCATAAATTTTCTTAGAATTTCGAACATGTAAACATTAGGCTTGAAGTCACATTTTATAGTGAAGATTCAGTCACGAAAGCATTTAGGGGACCGTCTACAAATTGATGAAATCGAAAAATATTTTGGTCCACCCCACTTCACAGAAAGCTGATAATGAGTTAAAACTTTCAACAATGGTTATATTTGACGTGCACAATACTGGCATGCATTTTAATAAATATTGGGGAAGATATAAAGGTTTTCTTTACGAAAAAAATCCGCATGTTTTTTGCTTATAACATGCAGAGTTTTCCATTCAATTGTGCGTAACTTACAGTACAGTTGAAAATATGTAAAAGAAGCATTGTATTAAAATTAAAATTTAAAAAATTTGAATATTACGGGAAATATGAGCATTTGTAGTAAATATTTTTTACTACGCATGCGCGAAATGTAGCGCAAATTTTCTTTCATAACTTCATTCATTTAAACATTCCAGTCAATTATCATTAAAATTTAGAAAGATGTCAACATTGCAACTTGGTGAATTTCGGTACACTTTAAGAGAAGCTAAATGATGAAGGGTTTTCCACAAATTGATATTCTTGAAACTTGAATCTTCGAATAGTTGTCGTCGAAATGCAATTTTTGCCAAATTAATGCGAACAGTCGCCTATTTTCATAATTTAGCCTTTTGATACATTGCACTCAATCAAAACTGGTTCAAATTATAGATTCATAAATTTTTATGAATGTCCATATTAATTCGGCAACCAACTGTAAATAATGTATAATAATAAATAAAGTAATAAATAATAAAATAATAAAAATAATAATAATGTTAGATAATGTAGTTAATTAATAAGTTTACATGGGTATTCAGGATATTATACTTCCATAATAATTAATATTACTGTTCGAAGATTCAAGTTTCAAGAATATCAGTTTGTGGAAAACCCCTCATCATTTAGCTTCTCTTAAAGTGTACCTAAATTCACGAAGTTGCAATACTAATATCTTTCTAAATCTTAATGATATTTTACTGGAATTTTTACATAAGTTGCCCTACATATCTGGCTTTGAAGTTATGGTAGAAAATTTGCGCTACATTTCGCGCATGCGCAGAAAAAATATTTATTACAAATGCTCATATTTCTCGTAATATTCAATTTTTTAAAATTTAAATTTTACTACAATGCTTCTTTTACATATTGTCAACTATCCTGGAAGCTTCGTACAATTGAATAGAAAACTCTGCACGTTTTAAACAAAAAACATGCGGAAAAATTTTGGTTTTTTTAAGAAAACCTTTATATCTTCCCGAATATTTATTCAAAATTCACGAAAATGCATGTCAATATCATGCACGTCGAATATAACCATTGCTGAAAGTTTTGACTCATTATCAGCTTTCTGTGAAGCGGGGTGGACCAAAGTAATTTTCGTCTTCATAATTTGTAGACGGTCCCCTAAATGCTCTCATGACTGAAAACTGTGAGTTCAAGCCTAATGTTTACATGTTCGAAATTATAAGAAAATCTATGAAGATTTTCGGGAGATATTCGAAAAAATAGGAAAATTTTAAAGTGCCCACATTAATTTGGCAACCCACTGAATTAACAAAGACAATGCTAATTAAATAACAAAGACACTGGGTTATGAATATGTTGGGACTTAAAAAAAACAATGAGACACTTTCAAAATCTAAAGGAGATAAGCATTCCTTTGAAGAAAAAGTAAAATAAATTTGTCTTAACTTTATAATAATTTCTTTTTATATGTATATCTTATATTTAATTTTTTGAAATATTTCTTGTAAGTAAATTTTGGTAAAATAATGAATAGATTGTAAATTGAATGTATTGTATACGAGAAATTTTTAAAATGACTAAAATTCAAAATTTTTAATTTCGCAATTGTAAAAAATAATTACGTGATACATAAAAATGGATATTATTTTCGAAATCGGCATGACAAATATCGTATAATTTACATACATTTATGTAAACTCCAGACAAAAAGTTAAATTTTGCAGGCCTGTGTATCCGATGCTACCGAATCAGTAGTTTCAATTCCAATGCTAGTTACCGCCCTGTTAAGAGTTCCAGTTTTCAACCACTTATCCGTTTTGAGAAATCAAACAATATCAAAAGAAAGTCACTCTAAGATAAACATTTCTGGTTAAGTTCTCGTAAAAACTGAAGCTCTATTTATGAACATTTGTTATTTACTATGTGTTCAACCGAATAAAGAAAGATGCCTGTGTGTAATCACGTCTCTATCTTTACTAATCATAAAATAGAAAGTGTGTGTGTGTGTGTGTGTGTGTGTGTGCGCGCGCGCGTGCGTGCGTGTGCGTATATGTGTGCGTGTTATTATCAGCATATGTGAATTTATACTTCTGTATTATATTTTGTCATCTGTTGTATTTTTGTCTGCATGAATTATTCAGACTGTTGGCAAGCCTTTCATAGCTATAGATATGTGTTATTATGTATTTCGTTAGAAAAATGACTTTTGTTTATTCTTAGAGTTTATTTATGTTATTCATTTATATGTTATAATTTGCTTAAACATGTAGTTTCTATTTATCTGTATTATAAGTAGTAATTATCATTAGATTCGTGTATGACACTAATGAAAAAATGATTATATCTCGGATGCTTTTTCGACAGGAACTTAGCTATTAAAAGCTGTTACATACTTTAGCCAATAAAAGGTGATGTGCATTTTCATAATTCATATATCTTACAGTCTGTTTGTATGTGCTTGTGTGTATGTGTGTGTATTATGCATTCAGAATGATTACTGTGAACATTTTTCCTCCTCTGATGTGTGTGTGATTTTAAGCATAATAAAATTTTTATTTCTTAGATTTGATTTTTTGAACTTACTAACTTATTTGACCTAATTAGATTTGTCATATGATTTATTTTACATGTGCACGATTTATCTAGATGATTGCCGTAACTTCTTAAGTTACATACTTACTTAGATGTACATTATTTTCTTTTTTGAGAGTAAATAATAACATCTGTAGCTATTACATTCAGTTATTTATGTGTGTAATAATCAGCTTATATATGTACTTTTTAATCAGATAAATATCGGCCAATTATTATAAAAGCCAGTACATTCATGTATAACATCAATATCTAAAGAAACGTTGTATATTAATGTATTTTAGCCATGAAATTCTATCTTTATAGATTTTTTACAGCTTATGAATATTATATATTCTTTTCCCTGTGCATGTGAATGCCTATGATAATTGATACTTCAGTATTATGCTTGGTTTGTTACGTACTTTGTATGTAGACGAGTGATTGAAATTTATTGATGAGTCACAAATATAATGCATTTCATAAGAAAATGGTATTTTTGCTTATTCTTAACGTGAAAACAACTGTCGCAATTATTTTAAGTTATTCATTTATATGTTATAATTAACTTAAATATCCATTTTATAATCAGCTAATAATTTATAATTATTATAATTTAAATTAGAAATATGTATGAAAAAATATAAAATAAACTTCATTAAATCCCATATTCTGCCTAACACTTCTGAACAGTTGAATGTAAGGGCCTAACATTCAACTCATTCATAACTCATTACTTCATTATATGCAAAACATTCGTTCAGTCTGTGCACCAAAGTTTAGTTCAAATACTAATACATTTACTCGCTGTTTTCTTTGATATTTTCTGGTTCATTTCTTGGAATTTGCTTTCAATATACCAAAAATAAAATAAACTCTAAATTTTACGGTTGATTGGCATAACTATATTAATGTAACGGGCGAACCAGTTGGTCACCGAAGGCGGCTAGTTATAGAATAAATTAATAACTTTTTCATCTTAGAAATTCCTGTTACAACGTTATAATCTGCAATCGGCTTTGTACCTTTAAAATGTACAAAATATCTTCCGAGGAGCAATCGGGATAGGTTACGTGTAATTGCAATGGATAAAACATTTATCATTAGTTACGCGAACATCAAAATAAAAGTTTTTTATCTTTTCTCAGGAAACAAAACAAGAAGGAGGAAATTTATTTTTAATAATACTATTAAACAGCATTCAATTATGATTATTTTTTATTTCAGTTCTGCCATAAAATTAATTTTCTATATAGAAAAAAAATTCCCTACATGTATATTCATTTTAAACCTACATTACACAATCATTTTATTATTAAGTCACAACTGTATGGATCTTTATAAACGTGGTAAGGAAAACAAGAAATTAAAAAATTAATTTAGACCGTATTTTTTTATAAAAATTTATTAGTTAAAATACTTATTAGTTTAAAGTAAAAAATTCAATAAATAAATGATTTTATTAACTAGATATTAAATTGATAAAAAAGTAATTTAAAAAAAAGGCAAAAATGTAAGTTCTGTGAAGGAATAAAAGTTACAGCGCTCCTCACGATTTCATTGCACTAGGCGGGCCGCCGCCCGTTTTTTTACTCCAGAAGCTTTAAATACTGATGGGGCAAGTAACTGGCTCGATATTACCCTAGTATTTTATTTTATATGCAATAATATTAAATATCCGGAGCAAATTTCCATCAATAAAATTTTTCATCAAAAAAATCAGGACAACAAGATGCTGAGTAATTTTAAATAGTTCCTCTTTAGCTTGAACATAAATTCAACAGATGGCACCACCACACTCGTTGTCAGTGTTTGGTAATCTAGTGCCCTTACGTATACTATAAAACGTTGCTCGCGTATAAAGATGGCTCAGTAGCTTGGATCGCATAATCTAACTGGACAAAATTTAAAATTTGACTATCTCGCAACAGAAAGTTTTGTGCCACAAGAGGCTTTTAAATGTTACTGTGCATTTTGGCTGTATAAAAAATAATAATAAAGGGAAAAGATATCAAATGCGCAGCAACAGGTGAAATATATATATAAGATATAAAACAACAAAAAAACAAGAAAAAAATTTGAAAATTCAAAAATTACATAAATACAAGAAAAATTATATTAAATAGAGAAAGATATTTCTGCATTCGCACAAAGCTGCACCAACAAAAAAAGCAATGCATCAATACATACAAGAAACAAATGGAAGACAAAAAAAACCTAAAAAAATTTGTCAGGTTCTTTTGTCGTATGTATATATATATTGTTCTGTCAGAACAGCTTACAGCTTCTTCTGGAAGAACATTGTCAGCAGTGGATTAACCCATATTTCCTCATCGTCCTAAAAATAGGACAGCACACATAAGTGGCCTTTATATAAATTATTTTTCATATTTTAATTTAAATTAAAGGTTACTTATTATTTAAGAGTCATTTAACTACATATTTGTTTTTTGAGCTCCAAGAAAAACATACCTATAAATTTAATGAGGTAATATTCCATACTCTTATATCAGTAAAAGACATTATCAAAAAACATCATCTAGAAGATAAATTTTCCTTTCATTTTCGACTGTCCTAAAAAATAGGACGATGGTACAATTCACTACTACCTAACCCCCATGAGTTAGTAATGGAGATAGGCCTTTCTTTCACCGTTACAGTCCAAACATTGACACTCTAGCGCAGGTCCCTAACAGTCTGTCTGACAGGTGCATGTCATGTGCTTGACCGTGACCCACCGGAACCTGAGTCATGGCTAGACATGGGGAGGAGGTTGGGATTGTTCTCAGACAACAGCTCATGAAGTCAATTTCTATTTTGAAAATCATTGAATCAGACCCGGTTTCTCTCGTTTACGAATGCTTGAATTTTGTTTCCTTTTGAAATTATTTTGTTGCTAGTATTTTAAAATGTCCACTTAAATTTTTAACTGCGCCAAAAAACTAGGAATTTTTTGAGACTTTAGATGACCGTGATTTAGAACAGATAGACAATGAGTTAGGGATTTTACCTCCAAATCCCGACCCTACTAGCAGAAGATATTTTACTATATCTCCACAATGTTGCTACGATATTTTGAATGCCGCACTCCATCGTGAAGATACTGTATGCATATTGTAGAGCATCCTGTGCTAATAGGGGATGCACTGAGATACTGTGGAGATTGACCACCCATCTACAAGGAAGACAGAAAAACAATTTGTGATTAAGCGCGTCCTAAAGAGGTTGTGGGCACGATTGAAATTTTAATTTCAAATAGCAATGAAGAATATGATGTAAATCCCAATCGGGAAAAATGCGATCCCAAGTTTGAACGTGTTCCGAAGGTATTTTCTCAACAGACTGTTCTAACCATTAATGATTTTGTTGCTCGAAAATCTCCTATTGAACTATTTGAATTTATCTGTTTGAAGTTGATAGAGCTGACGGCTGAAAAAACAATTAAATATTCCAGGTACAAGAATAATCATATTCAATTATACATAACAGTTGCCTATTTGAGACTTTCCATTACAAGGAAACCATCTTGCAGAAAACGGGATGTTCAGCAGGTTAATGAAGATTTTCCAAAGCTTAAAAATAGCATGATATTATTTTTTTAAAAACCAAGAAAACCAGCAGGGAAGATGCCAGCTGAGACCCTATGCTCCAAAACAAACAATTATCTGTAAAAAATTTAACATTGCACTATACTTAAGATGCTTTCTTCCATTCCACCTAAGTAAGAACGAATAGCAGTGGATTGTGCCACTGTCCTATTTTTAAGACAGCCTGCATCGATGAAATCAATAAAAGGTTTGCAAGTTTTTTTATTTTATGTATATACATAGGCTTAGAGAAACAGATATTTAAGATTTTATTAAAAAATATTGATTTTTTCAATGCTTGGTTCTATCGAAGAGGGCGGGGAGGAGAAGATGCCACTTTTTAAAGCCAGTCATGATGGGGGGCGAAAAAATCATATTATGCCCCCGGCACTGCTTACACTGCCTACACCATTGTGTTAAGAGTACTTGATTTTTTCGCAATTTAAATCGAAACTAAAATAAATCCTACATTTCTCATTTGTTGAATTTTAAATTTTACTACTATAAAGTTTTTGCTGTTATATTCAGTGGTGGACTTTGAGGCCATAGTCGCAAAATTGTTTTGAAGCCCCTTCCTTTCCTATGCCTGCGATGAACAAGGCCAGCGCAAGGGTTTCTGCCCTGTAGGCAAACTAATATTCACGAATCCCTCCCCTCGATTTTCTAAGTTAATATCACTGTTATTATATAACCAGGGGCGTCTCGTGTACAGGGGCTGCGGTACTACAGCACCTCCAACTTTTTCCATTGCGTATATTTATTTTATTTCGCATTTAATATTTAAATTTATCAACAATCTAACGCAATTTTGCATTAAACGATTTCGATCCTCAAATAAACCGCTAGGAAAAACTAAGACAAAAAGTCAAGTAAGTTCCCTGTCTTATTTTTTTTACTACCCGAACATGATGTGCAAAGGAGAAAGTAACTAAAAGTGAAGGAGAACTGACTATCGTTCCAACCGAATTCCACCTGCGCAGTTACAGAGCGCAGGCTTTCCCTTCTACGTTTTTAAGCTAAAGGGGAACTGTCGACTTCGGCAGCACCAGATGAGCTAGAAACAGAGTTTCAAACATTTTACCACCCCGGAAATTTTTTTCGCGAGCTAAAACTTTGAAAATAAGTAAGAAAATGAAGGAAAATTAATGATAAATAAAAATTTAATTTTTGTAGTAATTAAATTTAAATGAAACATCTTGCAATCCGAAGGATTTTTTCGAGAACTTTTAGTTGTAAATGGTAATGAAATACATATGAGAAATTTTCAGAGATACAAAATATTTTCAGAATTTTTGCGACCCCAAATATTTTGTACCATTCTATTCGGGATTATGATTCATAGTTTAAGAAACTTCTATTTCGAATAAAACACGGCTCGCTACAAGGAAAAGAATTTCTGAAAGAATATTGATAAGTGTATTCCCATTTTAAAATATACCAGTGTACCTTTGGATGGATGTAATTGAATAAATTACTTTTTTTCTCATCTTTGCAATTGCCTTTACTCCATACTATATCAGAACTCTTACGTCTGCTTTTTAACATTAAAAAATAATAAAATATTTTCTGACGTACACAATATGAATCGGGATAGATTATATGTAGCTGCTTGATTAAGTTAGGTTATATTAACGTCCCGTTTTGAAGCAACACGAGGGCTATTAGGGACGCACCTCGTAATTTTGAACCGCGGTCAGATGACGATGTAGCTGCTTGGATTTCAAAGGATAAAAGATTTTTTAATCATCATACAAGCATCAAGATCAATGTTTTTTTAATCTTTCCGCTGGAAACAAAACAAGAAGAATGGGTTTTATTTTAAGGTGAGTTGGAACCATAGACTAAGAATTATATCATAAGGATCGTATCATAAGTCTATGGCTGGAACCCCAAGTCCGTAAACCCTAACACTGTAACTTCGATGTATCTTTTTTCAAAATCTGTTATAGATTCATGTTTGAAATTTTTTATACAAGTAAAGTACATCTTTATCATTATACTGAAATGAGCCTTTTTTTTAAAAAAAAAAACTAAAAACTTTATTTTTTACAATTTTTTTGTGTCAAAATATAGTAACATTTCACTATGTCTAATTAAATATTTTGTAAATTTATAAAAAATTACTAATTAACCAAAATCTCATTTCAGTATAATGAGAAAGGTGTACTTTACTTGCATAAAAAATTTCAAACATGCATCTATAACAGATTTTGAGAAAAGGTACATCGAAGTGGCCAATTTTACATAACATTTTTTAAACATTTTTAGTTTTGACACAAAAAATTTGTAAAAAATAAATTTTTGAATTAAAAAATCATTTTAGTATAATGAGAAAAAATGTTCTTCACTTGGTATAAAAAATTTCAAACATGAATCTATAACAGATTTTGAGAAAAGATACATCGAAGTGGCCAATTTAACATTTTCGGACTTAGGGTTCCTAATTTTTAACTATACTAATAAATAGTATTTGCTTATTCTTATTTCAAATTTTCCCGTAACATTTTTTTTCTTGTTAAAAGATAAGAAAATTATTTTATTTCTGAACTGTACTGTCATTTTATTGTTCAGCCTCAGCTGTGCGAATCTTTATAAATGTAGTAAGGAATACACAGAAAGTAAATGGAAGACAAATTTCGAACTTAAATTTTCTATTAAAATTAATTTGTTAAAATACTTATCTATTAGAAGAGAAAAATGTTATAAGTTTATTCATTAAATATAAAACTATTCGAAGGTAATGAAAAAAAGACAAAAAATGTAAGTGGTACAAATAATGCTTCACTAGCAGTGAAGGATTAAAGTTACAACACCCCCAAGATTGCATAACACGAGCCGCGACTACATATAACCTACGCGGTGCTTGGGGACATGTGTTCACCCTATGTAGCTCTAAAGAGCCGCCATGTGAATCCCTCCTTCCATACTACTCAAGTTAATTAGTTCACTCTATTTCTTGAAATGGCGTAAGAATTTTTTTGTTGCGAATGATGTTTTCACCTTCTCATTGCGCACGTGAGCTGCTGATTGTTCACAGCCTAATAGCAAAACTGGGCCTGACGAATAGATTTCGAGGTCCCCTTGACGCATGAAACGAGAACTGCCTCCAGCACTTGTGCGAAAAACCGCCACTGGTTACAATATAATAATCTTCATAGTAAAAGAATTCCTCTTTATTCAAAAACAAAGGTTTTCAAAACAAGATTTATTTTTCATTAATTACTAGCCGCCTTCGGCGACCAGCTTGTTCTCCGGGAATATAATTTCAATTGAATCACTTTTGTATAATTTGATATTCATGGTTCCCTTAACAAAGTAATTTTAAATTCCAAATCGTGATAGACATTTAACTCATGTTCTTTCAGTAGCCTTCCACCTATTCTGTTCGTTGTCTGAATGAACGTTCTTAATGGAGTCGAGAAACTGCCTGCATGGTGTATCATACAATCGCATCATCTTCACTCTCTTATTCCTCTTGAAAATATACATTTGATTTTGACTTTAAAAGGATGCGGGTTTTTAGTTCCAGCAGCATGTTAGCTGGATGAAAATATGCTGATTAAAGCATATCATTAAACATTAAATTATTACCTTAGCTTTCAACAATGGAAGGAAAACTCGCGAATAAATATTTGTTTAAACAATGAAAAACGTTTGAATTGCGTTGCAACAATGAAAAGTATTGTTGTAAATTATGCCAAAAAATATTTTTTTAATTTATTAAAATTAGAGAAAAAATTGTACGGCAACTTAATTGATATCATTGAAAAGGTAATTTTTTGCACTTTCAGATGGTGTAAAAATGATTTTTGTGCTGCAGTATTTTCGAAAGTTATTAAGGAAGACACCAAAATTTTGCTTACTTTTTGATTAATTAAAATTTCAAAATAGGGCTCCGTGAAAGTATGTTTGTGCCAAATTTCGTAGCTCTGGGTCCAGCTGTCTGGCCTGTAGAGCACCAACACACACATTCTCCTTTATTATTACTAGAGATGTTAAAATATAAGCTATTTCCCTGTGCATAAAATAAGTATATTTTCCTATCTACTTCGCTCTCTATTTTTTTTAATTAATTTTTTCGTGAGGGAAGATGGAATTACCAGATCAGAGTGTTTGATATTTGTCTGAATGAAATTGATATTTCAATTGAAACTCAACTCGAACCAATCAATTTAAAAATGAAATACAAACTTCTGTAAGAAATATTTAATTTGTTAATTTAGAAAATTCTCCAAATATACAGTAATTGAACAAATTGAATGTCAAAAGATATTTTGACCCTCTTAAAGTTCCAGGAGCTACAATTTCATAACTGACGAAAAGTATTGCTTTTAAAAGTTCCTATCTAACAGAAACTCTTTTTAACAGGCTATAACGTTAAAAAATTAACTACTCTTCACCGTTAAAACCATTTTATCAAATACTACGAAATCCTACAAATTCATTTCTTAACATTTTCTATAAAATTTGTTATTTTTAGAAAGTAATTTCGAAGTTACAGAGTTACAATAAAGATTCAGACGAATTTCTCCACTATATAATAATAAAAACAAAAACAATTAATCATTCATGAAAAATTGTTTATTTAACTAAGATGTAATTTTATTCCCGAATCACTTTTCATAAATGATGAGATTTTCAAGATTTTTTTTACTTCTGATGTTGCGGTATTTTTTTTAAATTTGAGTGTCTTTTTCCCATAGACTACTATATTAAATTTTAAAAAAATGTATATCGAAAATTATTTCAGAAATTCCGACAAAATTTTTGGAGGTATTTTTTCCTGTTGGATTCTTAAACAGTGAAATTTTTAATAATTTGTATCTCTGAGTCCCAATTTGATTCACTTTGTCCTGGTAATTTCACTAGGGAGTCAATTCATGCTCACTGATAAACGTAAAATAACCCGAACCATTTCAAAATTAGAAACCACAGCGCATTGAGCAATTGCTCCTCGTGACATTAAAAATAATCGTTTCAGTGTTTGATACGATCATTTAATTTTTACTTAATATTGTCACTGATTCTGGTTCTTACGTTAGAAGTGTAATAGAGTCCTTTGGTTTTTCTTTAGTTCTTTAACTTTATCTAATTTTTTAAATATCGTTTTCAATTTACATTATCATCAGTTGTGTTCACTAACATTATTAGAGTAAGTGTAATCTAAATTATTGTTAATATATTTTATATTATTAATATATTTTATTTATTATTATATTTTATTATATTTATAATTCTTTTTAATATGTTTAGCTAGTTTTATTTTAATTAATTAATTATATATATATATATATATATATATATGAATAAATATTTATACAAACATTTAGGCCGAAAAGAACACATCAGACATAGTACGATGAAGCGAGTGATGTAATAAATGAAAATTGGTAGGCGAAAACTTAAAGAACATTT
Organism: Araneus ventricosus; assembly: GCA_013235015.1. NCBI lineage: Eukaryota > Metazoa > Arthropoda > Arachnida > Araneae > Araneidae > Araneus > Araneus ventricosus. Next base: position 2,382,881 of record BGPR01000038.1, read on the forward strand.
TCGTTCAATAATTCTGCATTATAAAACCAAAATGCCGAACTGAACTAATTTTTGTACTCAAAAATTAGCTTGCGCAAAAAAAAACATGTAAGAAAAAAGTAAGATATCAGATGGCAGGCGCATGAGCAATGAGTGCAACATTTAATTACATACTTAGATGGCATGCCAAATTACATTTGCTATGTGACTGTGACGTCACATGAATTGACTTGATACGACCCACTGTGGGATGCTGATTACTCACTGCATAAGGGCCACGGTAGCCTAGTAATGAGATCTCGGCTTCGGAGCCAGAGGCCTCCAGGTTCGAAACCCGATCCCACTGAAGATCCGCTGTGTTTGACAGCTTGGTCGTAGCCCTCGGTAATCAGGCCCGACAACTAATTCGTGACGTCACACAACTTAGAGGAACGGTTTCGAAGGTTCACGCTCACTGGCATCCAACTTCCGATAGCAGTACACTTTTCGATAGCTTTAAGAGATTTTTTTAATGAAAAAAAATATATATACTTACTATTTTTGAACCAAAACGAAGATTTAACAAAACACGGTGATTAATAATTTGTTAGTTTTTATTATAAAACTATCGTATCTGAAAGAAATTTTTCGTACGGAAAACATATTCATACACAAATATAAATAGAACACATGTTGATACAAAATAATTACAATTTTTAATAATTAAGAATTATTTTTTATCAACTGTTTTCAGAAAGTCCTGATTCTACCGATCATATCAATATAAAAATATTTATGCATTTAATTAAAACTGAAAATTACGAATATTTTATTACATTCTAGATCATTTTCATTAAAAAGAATCTGGAATGTTTATTTGTCAGAGAAAAAATAATTTTAAAAAATTTCTTACTTTTTAACTATAGTTATTACTACTTATTCAGAATAATCATGCATTAAAAATGCGTTGCATCTGAATTTGATGAAAAATCACAAAAATGAGTTTTTCAGTTTATTTAATTTCAAACACACATAAAATACAACAAATAAGTCAAACATAAAAAAAATCTTCTCAATATGTAATAATATAATGTACATTGATAAGCAAAATTACAAGGAAGAATTCATTGTTTTGCAAAGATAATTCTAATACAAATCTTTTTAGATAGACAATTTTAACCTTACTGCTACTCATTCAGTATAAACTGAAATAATGATATAATTATGAAGTAAAAATATACTGCATCCTAACTTGAATAAAAAAATCACAATAATGTATTTTTAATAGTTTATTTAATTTCAAAAAATAAAATACTTCAAATAATCATACATAAAAAAAATTTAAATCCTCTCAATGCGTAATAATACCATATATTGATTAACAGAATAACACATATAATAAATAATAATTCCTTGCTTTAGATCGAAAATTTTTACTATTTTTAGAGAGTTTCCAGCTTCCTCTTTTCCTCCTTACAAAAGTTATTTAAAAGTATGCTTACTGCCACCCATAAAACTATCTTAAGAATGAATAGTTATCTTGAAAACTGCCACAAATCTCATCGCTTTATAACATGTTACTATCTTTTAATATGGATATTGTAGACGAAAAAGCTATTTGCTGATGATTTTGCATTCTTAAAAATTCTGATTGAAAATTGAGGCATAACTTATTTACAACAATATAAGTATATAAAACTACATTTACAACATGCTCTCGGGGAAACACCATTTGACCTCTTTCTAAGTTTTTCAAAAAATCATAATTAACATTTAAATCTTATTTTTTATCAAGCAAATGTATTTCTTTACACATAGAACAACTTTCTCTTTTCAAAACATAGTGCATAAATTACCCTGCTAAAAAGTACAGGGAGGTAAGGTTCAGCATTAGTTAAATCTGATGTTTCCATACATATGTCAAAAGTATTGTTTACAGATTCAATATTTAAAGAAAAACTTTCACATCTTAAATCTCTAATTTCAATCTCACCAAAAGCTTTAGTTTGTTTAGTTAACGATTAATCGAATAATTATTCGTCACAACACACAAAAACCTATGTTTTTTTGGCCAATTATAATTTTTTAAGGGAATAATGCAAATCTTCGCCTGTCAAAGTTTTAGTAGGTAAAATATGTACATCTTTAAATTTCGACAGAACACTTTTAATTATAATCACATGAGCACAAGAATCAGTATCATAACTTATACTTAGTAAATCACCACCTTTATAATCAACATATTCTTTAAATGAATTTCATCCAACATTAATATTACAAGCTTATTTCAACTCTTTAAAAGTGAGATTTTTTTAAATATAAAGCAGAAAATGATTTCTAATGATTTTAAACATTAAGAATTCTATATATAATAGGATTTTGCAAATCTATATTTTCAATATTTAGTTTAAACAAATCCTGTAATATGTCATTTACATTACAAGAAAAAGAAAATTAACTTAGCTTACTCAGTTCCAAATCTACATTATAAGCTCTATGCAATTGCTCATCAATAATAACTGAATGTGGAATTTTTGATGCTGGATGTTACATAAATTTACATTATTGAAGATGAATTGTGATTAACAGTCCATTTGTCCAGTTTAGTAGAACCAAATAATTCTTTCAATTAACTCAAAGTCCTTTATTTATCACACATTCTTTTAGTATCACAACTTCTTTTCACTGTTCGTGCTAAGAAATCTTGTTCTCTTCTGGCCTTTTTGCTATTTGGGATTTCTCTACATTTCAATGTTCAATGAAGAAATATGTCAGCATATTGAGGAAACCGAGATGGGATGGCGTCAGGACACAGTCTATAGATAAAAAAAGAATGAGATTATATTTAGTGCTGTTAGATACACAATACTGTTACGAATATGGAACGTGGGTCAAATGTCCTGCCGCTGGTGTGGAGTGGAAGATTGGAGAGAGAGGTGCCAGCTCAGGTGTCGTTTTCGTCAACTGACAGCGGTTCGAAATTAGGTCCCAAAATCGCCCTCGAGTTGCTTGAAAACGAGACGTTAATATAACTAAATTAATCCTCATTGCGACTAAGAAAGCAAATCATAACCACATGTGGAGACTTGCACTGGCCGACATTTTTTAATATTTCAGATTTAGATCGACAGAAAATAATTCAGTAGAAAAATTAATTCAGACTGTAAAGACCATTTTTAAGCAAATCCACTTCTTTTCAATCGAAGTTTGAGATATGTTCCCATTTGACTTATTCAATTCCTATTATTAGTTCACACTCTCCCTATATATATATATATATATATATATATATATATATTTATATATCTTGTTCAAATTTTGCAATCGATTTTAAACTAACTTCCCGATGAGCTGGAGACTTGAAACTTTAAACATAGCTCAGAACTAGATGACAATGCAATATTAATTCGCTTTCTTGTGTGTCTGTCTGTCTGTTTGTCTGTCATTTCATATTTTGCATGACGCATGCGCAGTACGTTTTTCATTATATCTCGAAAACTATTAGCATTACAGACTTGGTTCTTGGGTATATGGATGGCCCATGGGATCATCGAAGCACCCCCATATTTTAGCCATATTTTTGCGCATTCGCAGTACATTTTTTATTATATCTCGAAAACTATTAACATTACAGACTTGGTTCTTGGGTATATGGATGACCCATGGGATCATCGAAGCACCTCCATATTTCAGCCATATCTTTGCGCATGCGCAGTACATTTTTCATTATATCTCGAATCACCTAAGTAGGAATTGACTTAAAAAATTTTTTTATATTACTTGTTTTTATAAAGAAATCAAAGAGGCTTTTCCCCCTCGATTGTCGTAAGAATACTTAGCAGAAACTTAAATTTTGGGCCGAGATTCCATAGACCTTTCGAAGACGATCTTCTGATATGAGTTCCTGTGAATCCCATGTCTTCATGCGAGTTTCCTAAATATTGAGTGGATCATCGAATGGAATTACGAAGTGTAAAAAAAATAAAAGTATCAAAACTTCTCGATTTCTTGTGACTGGAAGTCATAGTCACTAGATTTCAAGTTGAAATTGATTGAAAGTGTTTCCGCATTAAAAATTGTTTCGAATCATCCATTTAACGGCAAAATTGAATTTTATTTAAAATTGTGTCAATGTTAGCTCAGAAAAATAAATCTCAATAGTCAAATCATTTACCATAAAAGAAAGGAATGAAAATGTGATCTATTTCCATGATTCCATGATTCAAATTTGTGCCCATACTCAGTAGTCCTCAATCATATTCAAAACAGGAGGTTGACCTACGAATCGATCAGTCATCGTTGAAGAAATAAAGTTTCCCTGGTACAGAGAGCTTTGAATCGCACTGAAGGAACACTATTTGCTTGCACTGTAGTCGCATGTACAGAAAGATCTCGGCGTCACGGTTTCTACATTTTTTAATGATTCACTTTATCGCGGTTTTCACCACTAACTATTCTAACCATATAAAATCGAGCCAAAATCACACTAATTTCTTGCTTTGACACTTCTATTCCGTATCTTTGGACATTTTCAAGATCGTTCGTAATACAAGTCTTATAACATAAGTAAGAAAACATGATATTTTTGTAGTAAAAAACAGTTTTCATGAAAATATAGTAAACATAAAAAAGCAGTTTTAACAAAAACACTTTTATTAGTAAACTAAAAAGATGAATTTTTATTTTAATTGTTATCCACTTTTTAATTTTTGATTTCTAATTCATTGATAGTAATATACAATATCGAAGTGTATTTTCTGAAATTCAATACCAAGTGGCGCCACGAGCATGCAATAAAAACTTAATTCAATGAATTGATTACCTGATTCAGTAAAACATCGATTACCCGTCACCGAATATACAATAACAAAGTGCATTTTCTGAAATTCAATACCAAGTGGCGCCACGAGCATGCAATCAAAACTTAATTCAATGAATCCATTTCTTGATACAGTAAAACATCGATTAACCGTCACCGTTCGGACTAAAAACCAGAAAAAACCAAAAAAAAAATGAAAAATATCATAGCGAGCCGCTCGTCAGGAAGAGAAGCTCGCTCATGATATTAATTTGTGCTTTTTTCTGCTGACGACAAACGAAATCCGTTAAAAATTGCCGTCATCCCCTCTAAAAGCACAAAACAAACGAAAATGGAAGATTTCTTGAATAAAAAATATAAATACATTTAAGAAGATTTAAAAAGAATCAAATACAAAAATCCGAATACAAATAGAAAAAATTAGAATACAAAAATACCTAGAATAAAAAACAGCCGTAACATAAAAAATAATAAGATAAAGCGAAATATGCTTACCATGGCCAGTGAAACGCTACCGCGACCACGAGGAAAATGAACGCCAAACCAGTTATCGCCGTTGCCAAACAGAGGAAAGAGAAAGAAAAGGAGAAAGAGAATATATATATATATATGTATATATATATGTATGTGTGTGTGTGTGTGTGCAAGGTGTCCACACTTATCGTGGTCCAATAGCTAATTTCTAAACCGCTAGAGATATACATATAGTTCCAATTGGAAAAACGTTTTAAATGAAGGGAAAAATTATAATATATGTTTTTTGAATGAATAAATATATTCCTGACAAAGCTGAGAATTCTAACTTTTTATACGGTCCCCCGGTGCTATCATTCATATTTAGTAAAATATTCTTGACATTCTAACATTTTAAACAAAAAATTCATGATTTTAAACCAATCAGCGGCCTCGTCGAGCAAGTGATGTGCATTCATTAGTGGATCGTCTTCAAGAAAAATTGAAATGGTGTAAAGTGGTCTAAGTCAGCGATATTCAAAGCTCCATAACTCGGTCAGTTTTAGTCGCAAAATCAACTTTTCAGAGATATATTTAGTGATTCAAAAAACATATTATAATTCAGCCCTTCATTTAAAGCATTTTTCCAATTGGAACTATATGTCTATCTCGAACGGTTCAGAAATTAGCTATTGGACACGGTAAGTGTGGACACCGTTCTGTATATACTAACGTAATACCACTGCTGACTTGGGGTGAAAACGAAAATAAAATCCTTTAAAAATGAATAATGCATACATGTTGTATTTAATTTTACAAAACAATCAATCTAAACTTCAATATAAGAGTAGTAATATATAGAAATGTGTATTGTCTCTTTGTATATAAGAGCTTATTTTCTGTGTATATATTTATGAATGTTCGCTTATTTCTTCTCTACGCAAGCCCAGACCGTTTAACATACCGGTACCAAATTTGGCTCAATGATGGATTATCACAAGCGGAAGCTAACACAGCAAAAAATTTTTGAGGTTGAATTAAATTCTTATTTAATTAATTTTAAGTGGTTGATTATTTCGCGAATTTTCTACATATATTCTCATCGGATAACCGTAATTTTTATATCATTGTAAAAATCTAGAATGTCGCCGTTCTAATAAGAGTAATTTGAAGCTGATGTGTAACTTTCCTGATTTTTAACGATTTATTAAAGTTTTCGGAAACGCCTTTCTTTTGTAAACGATTCGCGCAGAGTGTGACGAAATATTATGCTTCCGTGTTTGAATTTATAAACATCGGAGAAAAAATCGTTTTCTTGAATTTTTTTCTCTTTTTTTTTTTTTTTTGGCTTTTGATGTTTTATTTTGAAACTTATATTTTTAGTCACTTTTTGTTCGGTCTAAAGAATTTTTTAAGTTCATATTTTTAATCAGCACCGCCAGGAAAATTCTGTATAGTATAATTAGTCATTGCAATGTCTTATTAGTTATTATATGGTTTATTGTTTAAAAGTTTAAAATAAATGTTATTTTTCCAAACTTCTTGCATTTTCATTCAAATTATACTATTGTAAGGTAACAAAAAAGGCTTGATTTGAAAGTTTGAATTCAACAAGAAAGGATTCAAAGGAAATTTACGTTTGTTGGGGAAAGTTAGTGACAATATTTGTAGAAAAAAAAACGGAGGCGTGCATATGAAAAAAAATGGATACTGAGAACGCCGGGTTATCAGTTAGTAATGCTATAAACCTGCGTTACTTAAAAATGATGGATACCAGAAACTGACGGTTAATCGAAGTTTTACTGTAATTGGTTCTGAAACTATTAAGATAGTGTATTGTCATCGAGGATATACAAGTGCACAAAACTTCTAAACTCTAGCACATCAAGTAGTCAGTGAAAACTATCAAAAATTCCATGAAACAAGTCAAATTGAAAGTGAGTAAAGATAGAAATTATCAAATTTTGGGTTTAAAATGCTAATTAACACTTATTATACCCAGTAACGGAAATGAAGATTCTGAAATAAAACCATTGTTAACCGAACATTCAAAAACTTGGAAAAAGCCGTTTGTGCATTGTTGCGACAATTCCCGTTTACATTAAGAAAATAAATCGAAAAAAAAGTCGAAAAGCAATTTTTGATAATAAATTTTCTGTTACCTTGATTATTGACTTCAGATCCCAGTAATAACTGATGAAGGGGACATACGACTCTTAAACCTCTAAAAAATGGTGGAAAACTGTCAAATTCGATACATTATATCTCTGAAACAATGCTCACTAAACTCACTTTTTTTCTAGAAAAATATCTGTTCTTTCTCTTATAGTACACACATTTTCAAACCTTCATATTGGTATGTATTTATTTGAGAGAGTTATAATATGGGTTTAATTTTTGGAGAAAAAATTAGATAGTCACCTTTCGCGCATGAATACGGATAAAATATTTAGCTAAACACAATATTTCGGGTATCTAAGTAATACAAACACTCTGTTTAAGAAACTGAACCACAATTTATTAACAATTCAATTTCATTTCTATTTTATATACCAATTTAAAATAAAAATGTTAAAAATATTTAAAATTTCAAATTTTCTAACCCCTCAAAAAAGTCTTAGGAGAAATATATACAAAAATATGGTTCATTTTATAGAATACATTTTCGGTAAAACTTTTATGTAAAACTATTCAATAGTTCTTGAGATATCGTGCGCAGAATATAAAAAAAAAACACATTTTGAGATATAGCGCTTTAAAGATCTGACCATATTCAATGTTTACGTTGAAGAGCTGATACATTTTCCTTTATAACTTTCATAATTATGGGAATTTTTTAACGCGAATTGTTTTAATTGTTCAGAAAAGACAGGGGAATAATATATTTTTTTTCATAAAATCGGAAAATTTTCGAGGCTTAACAGTCGTATGTCCCCTTAAAATATCAGCGTATTTATCATAAATTGTACGTAAGATTTGTGTCATTGCTATATTGGAGGTCCTCTGAATAACGTAGCTTAGATTGACCATCGCCACGATAGAAGGAATGCCATTTATTGCGTACAGAAAGGTCTCAATCGAGTGCAAGTTAGCCCCATCTTTTGAGAAAAATGAATGAAAGCTTAAATAAATTTAATAAAAATAATTTTAAAAGCACTCTTTTATTATATTTTTATTATTTATTTATTTTTAAAAATTTTAACTATTGTCTTCTTTTTAATCTTTAATTTATGGTTCATTATTAAAAATATTATGGATCGATTTTTCTCAAATTAACTACCAGATGGCGCCATGGTATGAAATTAAAATTTAATTAAATGAATGGATTGACTGATAATTAAATTCTGAAAATATTGAAATTGTGCATTTCATCAAAGTTAGACAAGTGTACAAAATTTTAAAACTCTAGCACATCAGTAAGAAAGTAAAAATTCTGTTACAGAATTCCATCTTTACAAGTACCAAGCAAATCAAGTTAAATAAAAGTCTATTATAAATTTAATAAAAACAGTTTTTAATAAGACACTTTTATTAGTATTCTAAAAAGTAGAATTTTTTATTTTAATTATTTTCTTCGTTTTAGTTTTTTTTCGCAGTTCTCTATCATAAATACTATAGAATCATGGAAGTGCCCCTGAAACTCTAGGTGACGCCACTGGTATGGAATCCAAATTTAGTTAACTTAATCTAGCAATGGATAATTGAATTCTGAGAATATTAAAATAGTGTATTTTCATCGAGAATACACAAGTGTACAAAATTTAAAAACTCTGGCACATCAGGAAGAGAGTGAAAAATCATTTACAAAATTCCATCTTTGCAAGCATGAAACAAGTCAAGTTAAATAAAAAAGTAAAGCAGTTGCTAATGTGCATTATCTAACCTATAGAAGAAAAGCGTTCATCTCTAATCTTCAGAGGGAGAAATAGATAATATAGCAAAATAGACTAAACTTCTCGTTCTTGCTCAATACAACAATGTTTTTTCGAATCATTATATACCATACACGAATTTTAATCTGATTGTCCCTTTGGAGTGATTCTCCGAAAAGCGGCACCCTTAATTTTTGAAACGATCTCCTAGTAGATGTTTCTGGACGAACATAAAATATATCTTTTTATTACTCACAGTGGCCTGATTTGATTCTTTGGAAATGGAGAGAATAACAAAGCCGTTTTAAATTCCCTCTCATTAAGAAAGTTTTCACTCGGGCGCAGAAAAAAACACATTAATCTTCATTCAAAAACTTTATCCGACCCTTAAAGCTATGAAACAGAGACAAGCACAAATTGGCTCGAAAAAATACTATGAGAAAATCTTTGGTGCCAAAGAAAGTTGCAGAAAAGGTGCGTCTTCGAATTCAGAAATTATCTGACTAACCTCTTAAGGGTCGCATTTTTTTAAATTTATTATTATTATTATTATTTTGCTATCTAATAAAATGACCCCTCCTGTTTTGGAAAGGAGCTGTCGTTTTCATTCATCTAAGAAGGGATAGAATACTTGAGATGCTTATGGATTATACGTAATTTTTGGGTCAAATTATAAAGCTAATTAATGATTAAATTTTAGTTTTTAAGCCTAAAAATGCGATAATTCGATCGGGAGTGACCGTTAAGGGGTTAAGAAACTAAGATAGGAAATACACAAAACTTAGTTGATTCAGGAAAACGCCAGAATAATAGTCTAATGATGCGTATGGAAAAATAAATTAAAATAAAGAAAACGTGGAAAAATAAGTTATATTAAAAGCATAGTTAAATGAATAAATGTAAATTTTTAAAGTACCATATCCTTAACTCACGTCTTACTTTTAAGTAATTTATGTAATCTAAAGTATACTTAGTGTTAAGGCTTAGGCTTTGAGACCGGAAGGTTCCAGGTTCAAAACTAGTTTCTATCAAAGATCCGTCGTTCATGTGAGCTTAATGCACGTTAAATCTGACTTCGAGGATCAAACGTCTTCACGCTGGTGTGGCGTGAAAGTTTGGAGAGAGGGATATTGGCTGAAGTGTCATCCTCATCATCTGCCCACGGTTTAAAACTATGAAGTTCGTTTCGAAATAACTCTGGTGTTGCTTCAGAACGGGACGCAACTAAAAACACTTAAAGAATCAAACACAAGTCGCATATTGCAAAATTCATTGATACCGGCAGCTTTGACTAGACATGAAGAAATAAAATAAAAGCATTTCCATCCGACTATCATTCAATTGGTTTCGCTTAGTTGCGTTTTGCATCTCAAGAGTCACGCTGCGCCAAACTCGAGATTGTCGACTATTTCAAATTGTATATAAATTAGTCATATTAGGAACGTTCTATTGATAATATACTATAAAAGAGTGAGAGGCGAGTTTCAGAATGAAACACAAAAATATAAGCAAAAAAGTGATTAAACCATCTTTTATTTTAATATATTTCAAAAGTCTATAAATTTGGACATGTGCTTACATGCACTTGTCGATTCTTATAACTATGTAGATACAATACACGTTAATTAATTCTTATATTCATGAGAATATAATACTTGTAATTTAGTTCTTATATTCATGTTAATAGAGAATTACATTTAGGTTTCCTAACAAGTCTTTTAAGGCCAAAGCCGTCTTCTGAGCAGTTTTGTGCCTGTATACTTACTCTCCAACCGAAACATCTTTTGAATACCTGCTTATTTAACATGTACTGTAGCGGTTATAATAACCGATATTCCTGTCAAAGGATTAAAATTCCAGGCAGTATAGGTTTTATTAATAAAATACGCTAGTACTGTATGATAGGCGAACTTTCCAAACAGAGTAAATGCTCATAACCGGAAAGCCAAGTCACCCCTCCCTGCCGTAACGTCCGGGATTCTGAATGACTGAGGCCGTTACGACAGCTCGAGTACTGAGGCCGGAGTCCTAGTAACCCATCCCCGGGCCACGGCCCGACTCCCCCCGTAGGAGGTACGTATTATCACTGGTGGAGGGATTTAGAGCCCCGCCATTACTATGCCCGCAGGGAAGCGAGTTCCTGCTTACTTATCCGTCCGCAACTCATATTCGTATATTTACGGTGCATTTAGTGTATTGATTCATAGTACCTTCGTATTTACGTTACAATTCGCCGCTTAACAAGCAACACCACCTTCCTCAATTTTTTGAAATTTCAAAGAGGAAGATTCAAATGAATTTTTCACAACAAATAACGCATATTTCTAATTCTTTTTCACGTCTGGTTGGAACATGTGGTCTCATGTTCATAGTAGATCTCAAAAAAATTCAGAAATATTCGTTATTGGTTGCGAAATATTCATTTGAGTCTTCCTTTTTGAAATTTCAAAAAATTGAGATAGGTGGTGTTGCTTGTTAAACGATGAATTATTGCAGAGAACAAAATTTTCAACCATCGATTCCTGCAATACCAAAATGTCCAAGAGCTCAGCATGTTACAAAAACGCTCATTGAATTATACACTTTCCTGCTAAATATACCCTCCTCAGTTCTCAGACCAACTTCGAACATAAATTTCGTTAATTTTTCAGGTATTCGGGTCTCAATGTATCAAAACGTATAAGAAAAAGCTCACAAAAATTGTTTCATTTTTTAAAAAAATTTGGAGAAAATGAGTATCTCCTATAGGAGACATTTGGGCGTTGGCTGTATATTTAATAACAAATTTATTTTTATTTAATTTATTTAACTACAATTTGAAATCTGGAAGCATTTCAATTAACGTGGTAGAAGTTTTGTGTTGTTTGTCTCCCACAGCCGGCGCCAGGACTGTGGGGCATGCAACATTTCTAGTGCTTCAATCTTTCGCCTCCGGAATTTGTTGGTTTAATTGCAATTCTGGTTTGCAATTTTTAGTAGGGTAGACCGGGGCTAGTTGGCCCAGTCGCGAAATTTTTTAAACTTGCCGGTATTTAAAGCTGTCAATCCAGGCAAGTGTGTATTATCCCGTCTTCCTTCTTCCACATCAGCGTCGTTGAAGAAGCAGCTTTCAATAAAGAACCAGCTAGAATTTTCTAGTTTTTACTAAGCTGAATAAATTTCCTCACTTATAAATAATCGATTTTTTCTTTGCTTATAAATTAGAATTTCGATTGTTACAAATAATATTCAGAAAGATAATTCTTCATTGTTACTTTAGGGCTTGTATGTTTATCGAAATGCTTTCAGAATAAACCCCTACACTCATGATAAACAAAAATGGCGATATGGGGCTAGTTGGCCCATTTCGCATGGGGAACATTGGTCTGGCTGTGCTACACAGGGTTTTTCAGGATGTGCATTATAGAAATATCTCTGAATATGTGGGATGGAATTACACCGGATTTATTATGCGAGATACTTGTTGCGAAAAACCGCGCGAACTCAATTTTAATTATAATGACACAATAGGAGGCGCTGCTATACAATACTATTTGACGATGACCATGAAAGCTTTATCTCAGTTTCTATTGAGTAGAAATGTACCAAATTTTTATATAATATACATATTGTTGATAATAATACAACTATATTACTTAAATTATCAAAATATAATAATATAGAAGAATGTTTTGTGATAGTCTCTACATACTAGTAGTGGGTCAACTTACCCAGAAGTCGGGACAGGTTGGCCCAAGCGACTTGGTGTCAGTTTGAGGTTTTAAATTAATACTGATAGTTAATATATTCAAATTTTATTATGGCGAATGAATTCTCAAGGTACACTAATAGTGTCGGCTTAAAATTTGTTTTAAATTTTGAATTTCTTTTTTTTTAATTCTTAGAACTAAAAACGGGCAACTAGTTCCGTCCTACCCTAAAGCCCTGTGTGTCACAAAAGGTCGTTTATAAACTAAAGCGTGTATCACATGGGGAGCTATCGTACGCTGTTTTCGTCAGCATGAGCGCAATGCCACTCACTAAAAGAGTTTGTAGCACGTGACCGGTCAGACAAGATGACGGAAATCGTCAGCTGTATTCGACCGGCTTGAAAATGCAAACGATGCTGACGGAAAATCATCAGCAGCGATAATTCAAACCAATGAGCTGTGACATTGACAGTGACGTAGTTTGCCCCAACGATGACCGAAATCCTATCTGATAGGTTGTCTCAATGCGTCACGTGCTACAAACTTTTTTGGTAAGTGGCATTGCGCTCATGCTGACGAAAACAGCGTACGACTGCTCTCCGTGTGATATACGCTTTAGGACTCTAGAGTAGGTCAGGAATGCAGAAACAAGTCATTTTTACAATAGCGCATGCGGTTGCAAGCGCAAATGGAAACCGCTATAGGGGGCTACTGTGTTGGGTTATTGCTACTTTGTATTCAATTAAACCCGTAGTGCACACTTCATCTTGTGTATCCTTTTCTTCTACTTAATTTACTGGCAAAGAGACCCTCGAAGCGGTCGCCCTTTGCAATTGCGACCCCTTGATCTATGGTAAAAATAAATTGATTCTCTATGCCTGTCCTACCCTAAAGTTCGTAAACGACCTTTTGGACATCCTGTATATTCCATGTATTTTCGATGTAAGAACGGAAAAAAATCTATGCAGAAGCTTTACGAAATTGCTTAGTTACTCACGAAGTTTCCGACCTCGAATCGCTCTCAATACAGTCAGAAAACTGTTATCTGTGATCGTAAAGCATGCACTGGTGTAATGAATTCATTCAGTTGAGTCAATACAGTTTCTGTCCGCCTATTACATCAAGTTGCTTAGAAGCAACAAATGATTATCTTAAATTATTTTACTAAAATTGTCGATATTCTTTGGCGAACCCATTAATTCAGGGCACGTTTGCAATAACTTGTTCGTGAATCGATTGCGTCCCAAGGTAAGTTACATAAGAAGAAACGAAAGACTGAGATCTATCACAACAGATGGCAATACGAAATTCCGCTTCTATCGAAGTATCGTGCTGTTTATGAGTTAGGACATCGGCATCATTAATGATGCAGTAGGTGGGGTATTTTCAGATGTCACGTTCTACTCTTCGATAATAGGGAACTTAAACAATGCAGACGTTGATGACAAGCAAATTTTATCACTTACGCACGACGCCGAGTTGCTGAAAACCTTTGTTTTTGCTCTACGAGGTCTTTTGCATGAATTATGAAGCTCTGAACGATCTTTAGAAGAATAGGTAGCTCTGGTCGTAAAAGAATCTTCGTTATGAAAGTTGCGACAAGTTTCGAGAAATGATTTTTTTAAACTATGAAATGGGAATGTACTTTCTTTTGATTAGAAAAGATAACGTATTAACTCATATAAAAAAAATACGAAATTCGAGTGAATTATCGTCCACTGAAGATATATTTCAGACCACAGTTTCAACAAATGTCCGCCTTTCTTAAATAAGTACTACTTGAATGCAGCTAATTAAGGGAACACATGTGTGTGGATAGGTTGGCATCTACCTTTAATAATAGTATGTGATACCTATATAAAATGTGAACTATAATTATTTTCACTCCATTAAAAATGTCGAATTTTTTCTGTCAAAAAAATAGGTTTTGCGAGAAATTTTAGCTCATCATTTTTTAAAAAAGAAAACTGTTCCAGAAAATTACCTTTTGCTGTTGGAAATTGGAGGTAAGCTCCCTCTATCGTCATACATCGGATACAACATTTGAAGAATGGTTTCAAAGATTTAAAAATAATGAATTCAATACATAAAACAAAAAGGTGAAAATGAAGAATTAGAAGTATGACTGGATAAAGGTACTTGTCAGAAAAAATCGAAATAGAATTTGAACAAAGCAGTGAAACAAGAACACTTTGAATACGGGCACGAGAAGATTATTTTCTAATATGATATTGTTTGCTTATTTATTGCTAAGCCAGTTAAGTAAGCTCTGAAAAAATTTCGCAGGGATGTGTTGCCCCACCCACCTTGTTTACCACATATTTCTCCTTCATATTGGCATTTGTTGCGATCCATGGTTTTTCTGGAGAGCGGTTTTTGAGAATATCAAAAATTTGCTTGATGACCGGAATATCAGTACTGAGATATATTTATTCACCCAATAAATACAATTGATTAGATGCAAATTCTCGCGGAAGACATATGGAATAAGAAATTCAATAAAATGTTATAGAAAATAAGGAGAGGAAACCACATTACAACATAAGGCATGTTTCATTTCTAATTTTAAAAAGGACTTTAAATACCGTTTTCATTAAAAGAACCGTTGAACTAGAGAAGGAGCAATATTGAACTGCAAAACGTAACAAAATATTTTGTGAAAAACTTTCTGATGCTAAGAAAGTATTAAATTTAAAAAAAAAAAAAAAAAACCCTCTCTTTTTGCCGGAAATTCATAAGTGTTATGGATTTACGTTAGATTTTGCTTTGCTTCTTCAAAACTTAATCGCATATGTCCTACAAAGCAAACCAGCATGATGAAGCTTAAAACTTAAGTAATTATTGAAATTATTTAGAAATGAGCTTTCAAATACATGCTGATAAATTATAAATTCTTATAACACATTTTTGAGCTAACGCAATAGTAATATTTGTCTTACTACATTGGTATCCAAAAGTAATGTACAGTTCTTAAGATGCTAAAAAACTGGTGTTAATATGGATAGTATGGTTCGCAATCAAATGCTGAGAATCGGGGGACATACTATCGTCGGAACTAACATTTTACAGTGAAGATTGGGTCACGAGGGCAATTGAACAGTTTAATTTTAAAAGGGGACTTCTGCAGAGTTGATCGAAATTACTTTTTTGCGCTTTCGATTTGATGAAGGTAGTTGCATCGTTTGATGTAGAATCTGAAATTCTGATTTTCGCAGTTATGTTGTAGTAAAGCTTCAAAGTTTCCATTTGATATTAGAAGGGGACTTCTACACAAAAAAGGATCTTCAATTGACCCTCAAGAGAGCTAAAATTAATTTACATCACTATTTTTACTATTAAATTTTGTTTTTAAATCTGAATTTTACTTAAAAATAAATAAATTTTACTCTTTATTTTGTTTTGTCTTTTAGTTTAACTTTATTTGGAAAAAAATAAATTTTGAATTTTATTTAAGTTTAATTGGTATTTCGAGTTTATAATTGTTTTACCCTGAATTTTACTTAAAAACCAGTAGCTTTTTAAATTTAAATTTCTTTGCAAATAAATACACTTTTAATTTTATTTCAGTTTCACTGATATTCCAGGCTTTATAATCATTATCCCTGAATTTTTGCTTTAAATCTGGAATTTTACTTAAAAAAGAATAACTTTAAAATTTATTTGGATTCTTTTAAGTTTACTTGCAAATAAATTAATTTTGAATTTTATTTGAGTTTCCGTGATATTCCTGGCTTCTAATTATTCTCCCTGAATTTTTTTCTGTTTTAAATCTGACTTTTACTTAAAAACGAACAACTTTAAAATTCTATTTTATTTTAATTCTTTAAATTTAAATTTACTTTCAAATAAATAAATTTTGAATTTAAGTTTCATTGATACTCTTTGCTTTATAATCATTTATTCCCTAAAATTATGAAACTTTTATACTGTTTGACGTTAAAAGGGGACTTGTACAAAATTTAAATTTGAATTTTTGCAAAAATTAAAGATTGTAATATTTTTTGGTTGTCGTCAATAGGTCAATTTTCTACTGTGAAACAAATTATAGATATCATAGACTCTAATTTCGATGTTTTTCACAGCCTATTCGTTTTTTTCTCCTCCTGTCAAATTTTAAAAATGTCAGAAGTCCCCTTTTCAAATCAATCGATTCATTTGGGGGATTTCGACTCATCCCGTTTCACAGAAAGCTGATAACGAGATGAAACTTTCATCACTGGTTATGTTTGATGTGCATAATTTTTACATGCATTTTCGTAAACATAGCACAAATATTCAGTAAGATATAAAGGTCTCTTTATAAAATTCCAAATTTTCTGCATGCTTTATGCTTATAACTTTCATACATTTTAGACCAAATTGTATGAAACTTTCAGAATACTTGACAATATGTAAAAGAAGCTCTGTATTAAAGTTTCAAATAAATATACTTTATATCAATTGTATATTAAGTGGAACATTCACCAGTGTTCCACTTCACTTTTTTGGAACACATGACGCCAAACTCATTCGTAAATGTGAAATCCCGATGATAATTTGCATAGGCAGAGGAAGAGTTTGGAATTCCAACGTTGTTGGTCTTCAATTTATCCCATTTGGCCAAATGATCCTTCAAGGCGGGCGATAAATCACCCGTGTATGGGGGAGCGTAGGGGAGGGGGAATGTGCGTAGGAGTCAGACTGGAGAAATCAGGGCGGGGAGGGGAGGATACTCTCCCCAAAAAGTGAAAATCCCTCGTGTGGGGGAGGGGGAGATTGAGTGGATTCAGGGGGTGGAAGCAGCCTTTAGTGCGTTTTGGAGACTTTGTGAATGACCCACCTATATGGATCGGCTTGAATGGGTGGAAAACAAACCGGTTGTTGATCCAAATGGCGTAGAACAACCTTATGGTGAATGTCCAGCTTTAAAAACCTTGCACCATTTCATCATAAAATGAGTTTTCAATTCTCTTAGTTATTCAAATTTATCCTATTCTTCCAAATTGAATTGTAAATAATACCTTGCGATAGTAGAATTTGACTCACAGATCCAGTCATATATCGAGGATTTGACCCTTTCTTATTTTAAATTCCTCCCATTCTCCGAATCAGAGGTGTAAATAAAATCTTTTGAAAAGCAATGCTTGTATTCCTGAGCCAGTCATAGACTAGTGATTTGATTCGTTTTTCATCGCTAATTCATCTGGTTCTCGAAATCAGAGTTTTGAATATCTTCAATTGTTCTAAAAATTCATAAATCGATCGCGCACACTTCCAATAAATACTATCGGATTCTGTAAAACCTTGCTCCATTTCATCTGTATTCAGTAGATGTGTAATTCGTAAGATGTTTAATAACGTAACTGCCAACGATATAAAGGCGAAAACTATCTGTATCTCGCCATTATTTAACACACTTATATATTTCTGGAAAACATGTTTACCTTTTATGTGAAAGTATATTTGCGTTATTTATAAAAATCATTTATTCACATTTGCCTTAGTTGCGGAGAGAAGTTTGCAAATAAAAATACTGTAGAAAAACTTTAAAAAAAAATCTATAGAGTATGAAAAAAGTATGAGAGGAAAAATGCAAAAAATATATAAAAAAAATAATATAACAAAAACCTATAGTATTAATAGAATTTTTAAAGTGCTAATAAATTAGAATTTATATAGATATTAATTTGTCAATTTTCAGAGTATATAACCAATATTAAACACAATATGAATTATACAAAGGTATTTCTTGTCGCTAAAAATTTAATTTTTTGCCATTCTGCCAAAATATTAGATGAATGCATTCCATTCTGATTATTTCTAAACAAAACAGAAAAAAATCGTTATAAATGGATCAAAGAATCTCTCTCCCTCGATATATATATATATATATATATATATATATCTAAATATAACTTGTTATATATGATCTTACATAAACAAAGTAAACAAGACATATCATGAAGCCAATCCTATACTAAAAATTCATAATTTAAACAATACAGCCAAATCTAAAACAAAATCTAAAGAATTGAAAATACTGTAGATACCATGAACAAAAATTAAATTTAAACATTTATGTCAACATGTAAAAAACTCTGTTGTTATTAAAAGTATTGAAAAAAGGCAATCCAAATATATGGAGTTTTCAACAATTAATATAGCAGCTTGGCTGTGGACAAGCTTAAGCCAGGTTAAATTATATAAATATAAATATATATATACATATATATATACAAATCTAAATATAACTTATTCTATATGATCATACAGAAACAAAGTAAACAAGACATATCAAGAAGCAAATCCTAAACTAAAAAGTCATTATTTGAACAATACATCCAAATTTAAAACAAAATCTAAAGAATTGAAAATACTATAGATACCATGAACAAAAAATTAAGTATAAACATTTATATGTTAACAAGTAAAAAACTCTGTTTTTATTAAAAGTATTGAAAAAGTCAATCCAAGTATACGGAGTTTTCAAGAATTAATATAGCAGCTTGGCTGTGGACAAGCTTTAGCCAGGTTAAATGAATTTTGCTGTACAAACCATCCCTGTTACTAAAGTTGTTGAAAAAACGAACAGGGTAATTTACCCTAAAATGAAAGAATTTAGAAAGAAAAGTAATACACTAACCCTAACAATAAAACATAACTATATAGATAGGAATAAAATTCAGAATAAAAATATGTAATACAACAATATATTGCACTATTATATTGCACTAAAAACAGTAAATATATCATTCAATAAAATACCCATACTTTTCATTAAACATTAAATAATCAGTGTCTCTACTTATCCTTACCAGAATACAACACTTTCAATATATACCGCCACTTAGCTTGACATCACATATTGCCAGTACTAGATTTCCAACTATGAAACATCATAATTGACCAAATAATATAATTTTTGATATTAAGAAATAGTAAGATGCCTATATTAAAAATCTCAAAACTATTTAAAAAATGTAATAAAATGATTTATCTAGATAATATTTGAAAGTTGGTAAAAATGTCTATTAAAAAGAAAAATTTCACTTGAAAGATCCTGGAGCCATCTATGTAATAAATCTGAAACCAATAACTCAATAACCAAATTTGAATAAAATTACACATTACAAGTAGAATATGAAAGAACACTAACCTATAATCAAAGAAATAAAAATAATCCATTATATACCAATATGAATGTTTTATTCTAAATGACCTAAATATTCCTTATCTATATACACTCTTAGAAAACTTATTGGCATTCCATAATCTATTGCAAAAGAATAGAAATTTTTTATGTTTTTAATTCTATTATCAATGTCTGTTACTAAATTATTATTTCTAATTATATAATTTTTTACTAAGTTCTTGAAGACAGAAATGCTAAGATTACTATCCCAAAAAGGAAATTTATTAATTTGAAAATTAAATGCATTTCTTTTATCAAAGATATCTGTTACTATTTTGTTATCTATGATTTTTGTATCTAGATCTAAAAATTCTGCAGCTAATTCATTGTCATTAGTTTTTATAAGTTTTAATTAATCAGGATAGAAGTCAATATGTGGCTTAAGGTCTATTTCTTTACTGAATAATATTAAATCATCTATATAACGGAATAATATACTATGGCTATAATTAGTAAATATATATAGTATATATATAATAGTATATATATATATACTAGCTGTTACCCGCGACTTCGTGCGCGAAGAATTTGAAATATTCTTTTTTTTATTTTCAAGAATGTAAATGTTTTGTTGCGTTTTGAAAGGAGAAAGTAAAAGTTCTGACGGAGATAATACTTAATTGAACGGCTGACAGGAGTGTACTGCACATGTATGCTGATATATTTATGTAAATTGTTTATCTATTCTAATATACTTTTGTATACCACATTATTTGCAAGGGTTGTGTGGGCAGGACACACGTGAACACGCCATGTATAGTTGCCCATGCGAAAAATATGGTTTTTCCATATGTACATCTGCCACTTTCAGTATCTGGCCCTGAGCCTGGCAAATGACATTTTGAAAGGGATTTGTTGCCTTCTGAACTGAGATGATAAATCCTTCGGCATTATCGGAAGGCGTGGAATTAAAATACTCTCTCTTCTCCCTATATCAGTCATAACAATAACTTTCATAACGTTTGGACCTTGGTGTGTAATTTGTGCCCGTGTGCCATTGCGCAGTCTCGGTATATCGAGGTTGCGTATTAGTAGTACTGGCACAGCGGCATTCAATCTCGGCTTGTCGGAAGGTGCCCTGACAAATCTAAGATGTTGAAGAGCTCTACAGAATATGATGTTCCTTGTTAATATCCATTACCGTATCTACAGAAGGATATTCTCTTATATCTCACTGTGAAAATTAAACAAAACACCGAGAGAATAATTCACTAACGTCATTGGATCACTGCGTAACCGTATTAAAAGCTTTAAATGCTACCACAATAGGAAACTGGAAGTGTAAAGTCTCCTTTGTTGCTTATGGTCAAAGAAAGCAATATTTTCTTATATTAACTTTAACAGTGGCAGAAGCCCGCGCGCGAAAGAGTAATTTCGCTTGAATTTATTTCTATAAGAATAAAAAGACTTGTTAGAAATTACGTTACAAAAATATTTTTAAACCTTAATAACAATCAGAGAAAACATTTCATCGCAATGTAATTAATAGCATTAAAAAGATCATTTTCTGGTCTTTAAAATGGCATAAAAATAATTGTTATCTAATAAAGATTTCGGCAGTTATTGGCAAAAAACGTGTAAGCAATAGGCTTAAAAGCGGCTACTGTTCGTTATTTAATTAAATATCTTAAGAACTAATTAACTCTGAAATTTGAAAATAGCACCTTGTGTGTAAATTTCATGTCGCTACCGTTCACCGTTTAGGAGGAGTTCTTGTGACCGACCGATCGACCGGCAGACAGACAGATACATGTAATTTCTGCCTTGTTTTATAGATATTTATAAACATAAGCAAAACTTTCAGAAACAAAGATAAATTTGTTCAAAGTCTAACCGTTTCCTAGCAGCGAAGTAGGTATAAATTTGCGTTATTTCAAAATCGTCTGCACGTAAAATTTAAAAAATTAATAAAAATTGAATGAAAAATGTCACAGAAATAAAATTAATATCATTGAAAAGGTAAAATTTTTATCTTTAAGATGGTATAAAAATTATTTGTATCGGATAATTTGTTCCGAAGTTACAGAGGAAAAAAGGATTACGTGATAGTTGATTTAAAAAATAATTTATTTCACATGTTTTCGCATTCCTGAAGGATCACGTGACAGTTGAGTGAAAAATAAAAATCTTCATCGCGAATCGCGGAGTCAATGGGCTTTCTTTGTTAACTATTTTTAATATGTAGTCAAAAATAATTAATTTAACGTGATTTCACCTAGCCTATGTCCGTTCTCGGGTTTCAAGCTACAACTCTGCCAATTTTCTTCCAAATCGGTTTTGTGGTTTGGTCGTGAAAGCTTAACAAACAGACAGACAGACAGACAGATACACTTTCGCATTTATTATATTACTAGCTGTTACCCGCGACTTCGTGCGTGAAGAATTTGAATTATTCTTTTTTTTTAATTCACGAATGTAAATGTTTTGTTGCATTTTGAAAGGGGAAAGTAAAAGTTCTGATGGTTGATAATACTTAATTGGACGGCTGACAGGAGTGTACTGTACATGTATGCTGATATAGTTATGTAAATTGTTTATCTATGCTAATATACTTTTGTATACCACATTATTTGCACGGTTGTAGAGGTTGCGTGGGCTGCACACACATGAACACGCCACATATAGTTGCCCATGCGAAAAATATGGTTTTTCCAAGTGTACACCTGCCATTTTCAGTGTCTGGCCCTGAGCCTGGCAAATGATATTTTTAAAGGGATTTGTTACCTTTTGAACTGAGATCATAAATCCTTCGGTATTATCGGAAGTCATGGAATTAAAACACCCTCTTCTCCCTATATCAGTCATAACAGTAGCTTTCATGACGTTTGGACCTAGGTGTGTAATTTGTAACCGTGTGCCATTGTGCAGTCTCGGTATATCAAGGTTACGTATTAGTAGTACTGGCACACCGACATTCAATCTCGGCTTGTCGGAAGATGCCCTGACAATTCTAAGATGTTTAAGAGCTCTACAAAATATGATGTCCCTTGTTAATGTATTCTGTAATATCTCACTGTGAAAATTAAACAAAACATCGAGAGAATAATTCACCAACGTCATTGGATCACTGTGTAACCGTATTAAAATCCGTAAATGCTACCACAACAGGAAACCGGAAGTTTAAAGTCTCCTTTGTTGTTTATGGTCAAAGAAAGCAATATTTTCTTATATTAACTTTAACACTGGCAAAAGCCGTGCGTGAAACAGTAATTTGAATTGAATTTATTTCTATAAGAATAAAAAGTATTGTTAGAAATTACGTTAAAAATATATTTTTAAACCTTAATAACAAAAAGAGAAAACATTTCGTCGCAATGGAATTAATAGCATTAAAGAGATCATTTTCTGGTCTTTAAAATGGCATAAAAATAATTGTTGTGTAATAAATATGTCAGAAGTTATTGGCAAAAAACGTCTAGGCATAAGGCTTAAAAGCGGCTAATTTTCGTTATTTAATTAAATATCTTAAGAACTAATTAACTCTGAAAGTTGAATAGCACCTTTGACCTACAGAAATATGCTCTAGAATGTCGTGTGTAAATTTCATGTCGCTGTCGTTCACCATTCAGGAGGAGTTCTTGTGACCAACCGACCGACCGACAGATGCATGTAATTTCTGCCTTATTTTATAGATATTTATGAACATAAGCAAAATTTTCAGAAATAAAGGTAAATTAGTTCAAAATCTAACCGTTTCCTAGCAACAGAGTAGCTATAAATTTGCGTTATTTCAAAATCGTCTGCGTAATTAAAAATTATTAAAGTTTGAAAAATGAATAAAAATTGAAGGAAAAATATCACAGAAAAAAAAATTGGTATCATTGAAAAGGTAAAATTTTGAACTTTAAGATGGTATAAAAATAATTTTTATCGGACAATTTGTTCCGAAGTTACAGCGGAAAAAAGGATCACGTGATAGTTGATTTTAAAAATAATTTATTCCACATGTTTTCGCATTCCTGAAGGATCATGTGACAGTTGATTGAAAAAAAAAAAACTTCATCGCGAATCGCGGAGTTAATGGGCTTTCTTTGTTAATTAATTTGAATCTGTAGTCAAAAATAATTAATTTAACATGATTTCACCTACCCTATGTCCGTTCCTGGGTTTCAAGCTACAACTCTGCCAATTTTCATCCAATTCGGTTTGGTAGTTTTGCCATGAAAGCGTAACAAACAGACAGAAAGACAGACTGACACACTTTCGCATTTATTATATTACTAGCTGTTACCCGCGACTTCGTGCGCGAAGAATTTGAATTATTCTTTTTTTTAATTCACGAACGTAAATGTTTTGTTGCATTTTGAAAGGGGAAAGGAAAAGTTCTGACGGTTGATAATACTTAATTGGACGGCTGACAGGAGTGTACTGTACATGTATGCTGATATAGTTATGTAAATTGTTTATCTATGATGATATACTTTTGTATACCACGTTATTTGCACGGATGTAGAGGTTGTGTGGGCTGTACACACGTGAACAGGCCACATATAGTTGCCCATGGGAAAAATATGGTTTTTCCAAATGTACGCCTGCCACTTTCAGTGTCTGGCCCTGAGCCTCGCAAATGATATTTTTACAGGGATTTGTTACCTTTTGAACAGAGATGATAAATCCTTCGGTATTATCAGAAGGCGTGAAGTCTCTTTTCTCCCTATATCAGTCATAACAGTAGCTTTCACGACGTTTGTGCCTAGGTGTGTAATTTTTAACCGTGTGCCATTGCGCAGTCTCGGTATATCGAGGTTACGTATTAGGAGTACTGGCACATCGACTATCATTCTAGGCTTGTCGGAAGGTGCCCCTGACAATTCTAAGATCTTGAAGAGCTCTACAGAATATGATGCTCCTTGTTAATGCCCATTACCGTATCTACAGAAGGATATTCTGTAATATCTCACGGTGAAAATTAAACAAAACATCGAGAGAATAATTCACTAACGTCATTGGATCACTGTGTAACCTTATTAAAAGCTGTAAATGCTACCTCAACAGGAAACCGGAAGTGTAAAGTCTCCTTTGTTGTTTATAGTCAAAGAAAGCAATATTTTCTTATATTAATTTTAACACTGGCAAAATCCCGTGCGCGAAACAGTAATTCGGCTTGAATTTATTTCCATAAGAATAAAAAGTATTGTTAGAAATTACGTTAAAAAATATTTTTAAACCTTTATCGCAATCAGAGAAAACATTTCATCTCAATGGAATTAATAGCATTAAAAAGATCATTTTCTGGTCTTTAAAATAGCATAAAAATAATTGTTGTCTAATAAAGATTTCAGAAGTTATTGGCAAAAAACGTCTAAGTATCAGGCTTAAGAGCGGCTAATGTTCGTTATTTAATTAAATATCTTAAGAACTAATTAACTCTGAAAGTTGAAAATAAGACCTTTGACCTAAAAATATGCTCTAGAATGCCGTGTGTAAATTTCACGTCGCTACCATTCACCGTTTAGGAGGAGTTCTTGTGACCGACCGATCGACCGACAGACAGACAGATACATGTAAATTCTGCCTTATTTTATGGATACTTATAAATGTAAGCAAAATTTTCAGAAATAAAGGCAAATTAGTTCAAAGTCTAACCATTTCCTAGCAACTGAGTAGCTATAAATTTGCGTTATTTCAAAATCGTCTGCACGTAAAATTTAAAAAATGAATAAAAATTGAATGAAAAATGTCACAGAAATAAAATTGATATCATTGAAAAGGTTAAATTTTTATCTTTAAGATGGTATAAAAATAATTTATATCGGACAATTTGTTCGGAAGTTACAGCGGAATAAAGGATTACGTAATAGTTTATTTTAAAAATAATTTATTCGACATGTTTTCGCATTCCTAAAGGATCACGTGACAGGTGATTGAAAAATAAAAATTTTCATCGCGAATCGTGGAGTCAATGGGCTTTCTTTGTTAACTAATTTTAATCTGTAGTCAAAAATAATTAATTTAACGTGATTTCACCTAGCCTATGTCCGTTCTTGGGTTTGAAGCTACAACTCTGCCAATTTTCATCCAAATCGGTTTTGTGGTTTGGTCGTGAAAGCTTAACAAACAGACAGACAGACAGACAGACACACTTTCGCATTTATTATATTATTAAGGATTAAGGATATTATAAACCATTAAAACCCAAACAACATTTTCATCATATACACCTATTAAACCAACATTTAAAATTAAATATAAAACAATATAACCTAATAATACTCATACAATGAAAAACAGAAAGATAATAAGAATAAAAACTATTACCATGAAAAAGACAACCCAGATATGGAATTCCAACAATCAAATGCCAATCTACCTTAGGAATCGATTATGTCACATTATTTCGAAATTTATAGGCGCCAACCTTCTGTGAGGGCCAATTGTTGGAAAAAATCAATATTATATATATATATATTCCTCTATTTTTTCGTTTTTCCAACAATTGGCTTTCGCAGAAGGTTGGCGCCACAAAATCCAGATTTAATGCGACACGTATCAGTTTCCAAGTTTGATAGGAAGTTGATTGTAGGAATTTCAATTATACGTTGTATTTTTTTCATAGTGTAATAGTCTTTAATCAAACTATCTTTTGTATTTCATTTGTATGATTATTGATAAGGTAATTTGATTTTAATTTCTACATTAATCTTTGTATATATTGAAAATATAACACATGTTTTGATTAATTGATATATATATATATATATATATATATATATATATATATATATATAAAGTCATTTTACCTCACGGAGATAGACAAATAAGGTTCAAAGGAGATGATGATCAAGCATTCTAGCACGTTCTCGTTAGGCAAACCCTTGCATCAGCTTTTAAAACAACCGCTTTTAGGAAATGATAATTTGTTCTAGAACGCCGTTTGCAACGGATAGCTGAAAAGCATGACGAAAGTAAACATGAAATCACTCGCTATTGGAATTTCAACAGGGAGAATGTGATTTCAAAAAAGGGAGAATTTGTTGTTTTCACTGATGTTAAAAACATTCATCGGAACTTTTTATACACACTACCCCTAGGTACGTTCAAACTTCCTTTTCAACTACAATGCATACAACTGAAAATTCTGTCGTCTAAGTCAGAGGTTCTCAACCTGTGGTACGCGTACCCCTAGGGGTACGCGAAGGACCAGTTGGGGATACGCGAAATCAAAGTCGGTAATGGCGGACACAAGAAACTATAAAGGATTTAAAAAGTTACAGTATTTTGTTTTTCTTTTTCTCTGTGGTTTTCCTAAGTTCGTGTGAAAAGTAAAAGTGAACTTGCACACAGAAGTGGCTTTCGCGAGGAAGATTGTTCGAATTGAGACATGAAGTTCATTTGTTTTTTGAAGACCACCCTTTTACGTTGAGCTCTAAATTTTATGAAAGTGAATGGTTGCAGTAGCTTGCGTACTTATCTGATATTTTTTCAGAAATAAATAAACTTAATTTAGGATTGCAGAAACATTCCATAACCATTTTTAAGGTAACTGACAAAATCGAGTCTATGATTAAGAAGCTGAATTTTTGGGAATCCTGTATTTGAAAAAACCAATATGAAGTTTTTGAGACACTCCACAGCTTTTTATCTGTGAACGAACTTAAATTAACAAAATAAGTAAAAAATAATATAATAGCACATTTAAAAGGACTTAAGTTGTCATTCAGACAATATTTTCCGAACCGCAGTGATGCAGATATGTGGATTTTAAATCCATTCAACGAAGCGTTTTTTCAAAAAGCTGAAAAATTAACAATTTCTGAAAAAGAAAAATTAATTGAACTGTCCACTGATTCTTCATTAGAATCTGAATTTAAAAAAACGAAATTTGATTGACTTCTGGGTGGCAGTGAAAGAAGAGTACCAAGAACTCGGTATCAAAGCAATAATATACGTTATACCCTTTAAGGTTAAAGTAAAGTTTACGTTGCAAAGCCCTTTCTCCCCGCTTTAGTTCGCTAATTCCTTGCCGCCAAGCAGAAGACGGATTGACGACGTCAGAACAATTGTTTTGGTTGCCCAGGAATGTTCCTATTCGTGTCTTGTTCGCGCAGGCATCGTTATATTTTTATTTCGCGCTTCAGCGTTCGATTTTATTGGTCAGGTATGTGGTATCTACGATTTCATTGGTCGATTTCTTCGAATTTGAATAAAACTTCCTTTGGAGTTGAAATGCTCGTTTTTGGAATTTTTTAAAAAAAACCTAGATTCGTAACATTCAATGAAAAAGCGAAGTTATTATTTTTCCGCTTTGCTGAAAGCGAAGCCGATGATGTTTTTTTTTTTTTTTGTTTAAAAAATTTGCCCGGAACCCACATGAGATGCCGCAGGAATTATGTCCACAAGTCATCAATAAAATGCTCACTACACACCCAAAATAAATGTCCTCACAACACCAAGCCATCTTGCTCTTGGTGACAAAAAGTTGGCGATCCTAAATGGGGAGAAACAGCTATGCACTGTAAACTTTACTTTCACCATATTGGTTTAATACCTTTCACGAACACAGAACTTGTGGAAAGAGCATTCTCGTCTTATACATATATTAAGAATAAATATCGAAATAAGCTTGACGCAGCTCCAGACATGAGATTATATCTTTCTTCATTTGAAGCCAATTTTATAAAACTCAGCTCCGAAACAAGCTCAACGATTTCATTGTAATTGTCTTGCACTTGAATAACTGATTATTACGAAGTGTAATTTTTAGCTAAGCTTATAAGTTGATGTGAAATTATTACAATACTGTTTTTATTTGTTTTGCCGTTTAACTAACACTATTTTTAATTTGGAATAAAATATAAAATTAAAAATAAGTCCTGCAAATGTCATTAATTCGCGTTATTTGACTCTTAAGCTTATCTAAGCCCCAGGGGTGTAGCCGGAAAGCCGTTCCGGCACTGCTTTTTTCCAAGAGAAATAAATGATAAAAAAAATGGTGAGAACGTCTTCAAAACAGGGCGATTTTTGTCACCCAGGTTAGAGCGTTCGGGTAGTGATTATTTTGCGACTACACCACTACTAAGCCCTTAACATTATTGTTAAAAACTTCTTTGCATAGACGGATGAATGGGGGGGTATGACTTTAAGGGGTACGCGAAAATTAAAAGATTAGTCAAGGGGTACGCGAGGGAAAAAAGGTTGAGAACCCCTGGTCTAAGTGAACACCTATTTGAAAAATTGACCCACTAATTCTTATTTTTTTAAGCACGCAAGTGAAAGCACACCAGTCGAAAATGCAATTGCATATAAAACAATTTAATAAAAGCAGATTTTGAAAAACATACTTTTATTAGTGTGCTAAAAAGGAGAATTTTTAATTTTAATTATGTTTTACTTTTTAGTATTTAATTTATAATTTATTATTATGAATATTATGCATCTGGGAATCAATTTTTTTCTCAAATTCATTACCTGGTAGACTGAGGTATGAAACCAAAATTTAATTATATTAATAGATTAACTGATAGCCAAGTTTTGAAAGTATTAAAGTAGTCTATTAGTCTCGAGAATATGTAATTGTAAGAAATTTAAAAATAGTTTATCAAGAAGCAAGAAAAGTCAACTTCGAAATTCCTTCTTTGCAAGTATGAAACAAGTCAAGTGAAAATTAAAATTATTAAAAAATGATTTGAAGAACAGGACTTTTAATTTATGTGTTTACTAAATAACTTATAAGAAAGATAGGAAAGTTTATCCCTATAAATCAACGTCATAGAATAAGATACATATAAAATATTTGCATAAAAATGAAACAATATTAATAAAATGTTTATACAAAGGTTCTAATAATCGATCTCTTTCACATTTTGGGGGGATTCACAACTAATGAAATTGAATTCCCTTCCAAAATGTAATGCGTTGTTCATTCGCTCATAAATATTGTACGCCAAAATTGCTGGATATTCTGACATTTCGGGAATGCAACGTGCAACAAGTTGTTGCCGATGGGGTTCTCAAAATAAGCATTACAGAAAATGTTTTGTCGGATTTCATTGTTGCTCACATTTTCATTCAGGAAAATTACTTCGATTTGTTCATATTTCTATATTATCGCAAAAAGTTTGTATAAAAAAAGAATTTTTTATTTTTATATATGCCTGTTACAGTCCAAAGTAACCAGTGACTAAAATGTTTCTCTGCATTCAATTTCCTAATAAACAAGTTTCATGTTTACAAGTCTTCAAAGTTTGAAGCAATGAAAGACCAAAAATTTGACTATTTCAGTGTGCTTAGCTATTTTTTGGTAAAATTATTGTGAAGATTAAGTTACGGTTTTGAGAAATTAAGCAATCTTTTTTTTACTGCAAAAATATTTTTCCTAAGATGTGTTCCCTACCTATATTTCAAAAGTAATTTACGAAATCTTCTATAAATTACTCCTGACAGATAGTTTTTTTTCTTATTAGAATTATAAAATTTAATCATGATACAGTTAAAAAACTAAAAGACTGCTGTCTTTGTATTAACTAGCATCCATCTCAACATATGTTTTGTCTTTTTCTTTTGTAGTGTTTCCCTGAAGATAATGTTGATTGACGTTTTAACAATTTCTTACCAATTCTTAAGTTAACTAACTGGTACATTTTTCTCTGTGACTAGACCCCGCCCTGTTAGGCATAACTTCATAAGAATAGCCTGCTACTATATTTGTTCTGGTGTAAAACAACCTTTTCTCGCAAGAAATGAGTTTAAGATGTAGAATTCACAATATTTCTTACAGTACAATGAAATTTTGGATGAAATGATTCAAAAGATATCAATTAGAAATGAAGCAGATGGGCTTAGGCGAGCCAGAGAACGTTCAGGTCAACGTAAAAAAATAGTTGAAATCAGTGATTTGGGCTTTTCTGAAAAAAGTTCATTCAAAAACTTGCAAATAAATTTTATCAACCCCCCCCCCCCCCCCCCGCATCCAAAGTTCAGCAATCTATAAAATCCCAAACAACGATATATGGGTCATCTGTAATTGACAAAGCAGGGCTTTCACATCCGTTTAGCTTGGAATAAATTTGGGGAGGATCCACAAAACTGAATCTAAAGCGATATTTAAAATTTAAAAATATAATTTCAGGGCTCTAGGCGAGCGCCTAATAGAAAGAGCCTCTAATCCACTCCTGATTAGAGAAACAAACCTAATTGGCTTAGAATAAAATGAGGCAAATAGCAAATTGTATTTACTTCCTGGATAAGATAGCATCGGATTAGGAACATTCCAACTTTAGGTAAAAATTTCATTTAGCAAATGATTCATTGAACTCGATTTGAGTCAAAAACAGTAATATTGGATATGGAAGTTATTTTGGATTATTCGCCATCATTTCGCAATCTAACCACTTCTCTCTAAACCGAATGATTCTGAAAATACGAAGTCTTTTAGCCATGTGCAAGAAATCTCCGAAAAGAAACGTAGAGAATTTTTCCTATAGCAGCTGAGATTTCAGCCTTTTCTTTTCTTAAAAGCGTTTAAAAAGTATTTAATAGAAAGTTTCCAATTTTCTTTTTTCTACAGCAACTGGCCTTCAAGGAAAAACCTTCACATACCTTGTGTTTATCGAATTTTATGGTTTATGGCGTAAAGACAAAAAATCTCGAAGAAACGACGTTTCTCCCTAATATGCAGCAAATGGTTATTTTCGCTTTTGTAAGACAAGATATGAAACAGATGGCATAGCAATTTTTTTTTTCATGAAGTAAATAATATTCACTGATAGATGCATTACTTTCAACTCAAATCTTTTATTTATATATTTCAAAAGCAATGAAATAAATATTTTTATTATGAAACAAAGGACAAACTAGCATACTTCCGTCGATTGTCGGAAATTCTCGTATGATGAAAAAAACTTCCATACTTTTCCTTCAAATTAAATACCAGGCAGCCAGCAAAATTCATGATAAAAAGTTCTATCAGTTTGAAAAAATAATCTGAAAAGTAGAGTTTCTTATAATTAGTTTGAGTTTCTAAAGCATATATCCCAGAATTCACGCAATAAAGTTGAATAAAAAGTTGAGAGAGTAGAATGAAAAGTTGATTTGAAGCAGAAACCCTTATAACATAAATTTTTTTATCATATACTACCTCTGTCTCATAATAATAGTTGCAAGTGAATATTTAAACGGGAATTAATGACGAATGCAGCTGTAAGTTATGTTATAGAGCAAAATTGCGAAGCTTTCAATCAAAATCAATGTTTCATGACATCTGTCATTTGTTTTCACACATCTTTCAATTTTTAGGTTAACCTAATTATTACGAATTATAACTATTTTTCTAATTTCATCCGCTGATCGAAATAAATTGTTTTCTTTCAGTTGATTATCAACCCATTGTAAAAGTGAGATGAAAAAGAGAGAGTTTTCAAACAAAGATCGAGTTGCTATTGTTCAGTTCATTAAGCTCACGCATATAGGGAAACCAAAGCTTCGCAGCCAAGGGATCCTACGTACAAGTTTAAAATGCAGTAATGAAATTATTGAAAAATCCAAAAACTGTCTGAACACTCAAAATAAAAATTAGGAGCAATATTTTTAATTTTTTGTTTAATTTAATCTAGTTTTTTGACAATAAATGTTGCGTTCTTTATTTATTTTCTTTTGTTACTATTATTATGGGACAAATTAAATTCATCAACTGCNACTATTATTATGGGACAAATTAAATTCATCAACTGCAACTATTATTATGGGGCAAATTAAATTCATCAACTGCAACTATTATTATGGGACAGAGGTAATAACAAGTTTTGAAATTTCTAAGAAGTTATTCAATACCTTTGCAATTATTTAATATTTGCATCTCTCTTGAATTAAGAAATAAAAAAAAATGCATAACTGTTCCAGAAAAAAAAATTCACCCTTTAAAAAAAGCCAATGAAAAAAATTAAAGAAGTATTACAGAAATTATGAAAAAAATTGTTTGAACAATTTGCTCAAATTTAAAATTTAAAATGATCTATTTTGTTCCAAAATAGTTACAGAGAAACAACTTTTTGAAACAAAATTATTTTCTAAATTTTAATGAAATGCAAGACGGCTGGGTATATGTAGTAAATGAAATTCAGCTTCGTTGAAT
Organism: Araneus ventricosus; assembly: GCA_013235015.1. Classification (NCBI taxonomy): domain Eukaryota; kingdom Metazoa; phylum Arthropoda; class Arachnida; order Araneae; family Araneidae; genus Araneus; species Araneus ventricosus. The sequence continues at coordinate 2,415,912 of BGPR01000038.1, forward strand.
TCGCTGCAACGTTTCCGAGAATCAGAGCACCAGAGTTTCGCAAACACTCAAAATGGAAAAGTGCTTTTTGTCTCTTAAAATTTTAAGAAAAGGAGAACCAAACAGAAGAAGGATATTTTATGCATCGGAACAAAATAGCTTACAATAGTTCAGATTTCGCAGAACGACTTTAGATTTTCACACCCAAATTGCGGTTATAGCATTATTGGTTTAAATTCATTTTTATCTTAAATTTTATAAAGTAACCAAAATCTCAGTAAGGGAATGTTATGAAAAAAGAATAAATACATTTTTGAAACAATTGCAGCTCTGCAACCAAAATGGACGACCTGTTGATCATTAAAATGACAAACTCGGTTTGAATTTCCCATCATAGACAGGTTCGAAAAAAACATATAAGTTTATAATCATATATCTCTGACAAACCTCAATGCATCGGACAAAGTCAAATATAGTTTGAAAACATCTCATGACAGCAGTTGTGTCTCATTTTAATGTCAGCTCTGTCGGTGAAAGTGAACGGAATGAAAACTTTTATTCAATTTCCAGAAATAGATTGAACTATGGGCTCTTTTTCATTTCGTGATCATTCTTTATGATATGATGAAATTCGTGATCATTCTTTATTATATGATGAATATTAGTCCTATTCGCCACTATTATATGAGAAAGTGTCCAACTTTCGTGCTTCTAGAAATAA
>BGPR01000038.1:2416621-2438762 GCA_013235015.1 Araneus ventricosus
CTTTATGATATGATGAAATTCGTGATCATTCTTTATTATATGATGAAATTCGTGATCATTCTTTATTATATGATGAATATTATTCCTATTCGCTACTATTATATGAGAAAGTGTCCAACTTTCGTGCTTCTAGAAATAACGAAATGAATAACAAATGTAAAGTATAATTTTCTGTACTGAAGAGTTAAAAGCAACTTTATGAAAGAACAGCCCGATTCTTATGTTGAAGAAAGAATAATAGGATGTGGAATCAAATCCATAAGAGTCGGGTCAAAATAAGTAAATAATAATTTGTGAAAAAGGTGAAAAGTGAAAACAAGTCAAAATTCAAATTCTGCACAGCATTTAAACCTCCTTTTTCTCTGATGTATATTGTAAAGCACTAGATTGTATTTGAATTATAACAATTGGGAATTAAAAGAAAACACCTGCTGTTAGAAAATAAATTCGAAAACAATTATGTGACGGTCTTTTAAAATTCAAATTTTGATATCGATACGAGATGGAATTTAAAAAATAGAAAATAATAATCAACAAAAATAAATTATGAATGACTTAAGAAAAAAAATAAAACTTTCTATTTAAATTCAGAAGCTCGACCTCAAATAACTGATAGATGTTGAAAAACGCATTAATCACACACACTTACTAGATAAACACACATAAGAAACGAAGCATAGTATACAATATTCAAAACGAAAAATACCAAAACTTAATTAAAAAGAATTGTGAATTTCGTATACGTACTGATATCACAGATTCTACGAAATTGACCCAGAAGTTGTATACCTCTTGCAAAATAAAAACTCCAAAAGTACACCGACAAAACCTTCATACCCTGACTTTAACAAGAATGGATTGAATTTCATTACAACAGAAAGTATTGTTGTGAATCCCATATAAGAAATGTTTTAAAAAATAAGTTGAAATTATAGAAAAAATTGCACTGTAATAAAATGAGTATCTTGGAAGAGGTACTTTTCAATTTTCAGATTGCGCAAAAATCTTTCTTAGAGAAATTATTCCTTAAAAACAACGAAATCTAACTTAAATGTAACTTGATTAACTCTCTGAACCCGGCTAGAGTGAGAATTCCAGTATCTCAAAAACTGAAGTAAATTTTCGTTCACGAAAACGGAACGAAATCCTTCCTTAAATTCCAGGAGGACGACACCCAAGTTCGGGCGATCAATTGTACACAAAGAAAGTTTTCAACTTTTCTCCCGTAAAATTCACTCAGGCGCCCGAAACCGCCTGAGTCTGGTCTCTGTCGAATAGGGCGGTTTGAGGCGGTTTAGGGCTCATAGAGTTAAAAAGTCTCTAGGCCTCCATAGAACTTTTGTATCCAAGTTGTTACTTCTTCAGCTACTTCACCAACAAAAAAAACCGCATATACTTTTTTAATTTTAATAGATTAAAGGCAAAATACAAATCGACGTTAATTACCATGCCATTCAACTGAAAATTAACGGATTTAACAATTCGGATTAAATATTTTTTCGTCCGAAATTAGAATGTATTTTGCATTTAGAAATATGTTGACTAAATTCCCAAAAATTGAATTCGTTTATGTTACAATTCTCGATATATCTATTCATAATTAAGTCAACAAATAAATCAGATTTATTCAATTTTGAATCTTTATACAAATATTTGGCATCTTAAAATATTTAAAGCTATCTAGAAATTAATAACTTTATACGAATATCAGGATGAACGACTGATTTAATCTAAAATTAAGTTAAAATTTGGATTAGGATGCAGAAAATGTTTTTTTTTCTTGAATCTTTATACAAATATTGGAAATCTAAAAATATTTACAGTTTCCTAAAAATTTATAATTTTATTCGTATATCAAAATGAATGACTGATTTAATTGAAAACGAACTTAAAATCTGCGTAGTATACTGACATTTTTTTTCTCGTTCAAACCAAGAAAATTATAATATTAGGATTGGGATCAAATTCGTGTGAATGCACACTCTTGTTTTAATAATTACTTTCTGAATGATCGCATGAATTCTTAAACGATCCTCCTTGGGGTAACAGCTAGCGCTTCTGTCAGATTCATAGATGCTGGAAAGGAAAAATAATTCAGAAATCCTTCTTGACTTGAAGCATTTAATTAAAATTTTACGAAATCAGCACCAAATCAGGGGTGAAGTGGAGCCGACACGCACCGGAACTCCGTTCCGGCCCTGCTTTTTTATACGAGAAATACGAGTAAATAACCAAAAATTATGAAAACGCCTTAAAATAGTGCGATTTTTGTCACGTTAGAGCGTTCCGGCACTGCTTATTTTGCGACAACACCTGTACACCAAATTCGTATATTATTATTCAATCTTTCTTCTGTTTTTTTTTTTCCTCCGTCTAGGGTGACGGAAATTTTTTTCGCTCATAGATAGTTTATCTGTTACCGGCAATGTATGAAACGCCGGCATTTTATAGAATGCCGGGCATTTTTAGGCAAAGTATGAAATATGATAATTATTACATACTTTCCCTAGACATTGTATATAATACTTAAGCATTCTATAGAATGACAAATGCTATTTAGGCAAAGTATGAAAAGAAGGTCATGATAAGACCATTATTTCAAAGACGTACATACTTTAGAAATACAAATGTTATTTTGAAAAAAATAATGAAAGAGTGCCATTAAAAAACTTTTATTCAAAATACGTAAAGAAAAATGAAAGTCTTACAGAACAAAATTTATGCCTTTCTTATGACAAAACAAAATGAAATATGAACCTATTTGTTGCATCAGTAAAGGAAATAATTTTTTTTAATTGCACTTAATTTTATTTCTTAAAAAATCGGATCGGTGATGCATTTCATACTTTGTCGGTTTGTCATTTATCATTCTAAATAATACCTAGGAAATGTGTGAAATGTTAACCGTTTCATGCATTGCCGGCCAGTTTTCGGCATTCTATAGAATGCCGGATTTCAAACTTTGCCGGTAACATATCAAAGCTGTCGAGTGAAAGAAGCGTATATAGACGAAAAACACGTTCAATGGTTCTTGCAAAGTATATTGCAAGTATTTTGAATTGAACTTAATTTTATTTCTTTAAAAAACAAATCGATGATATATTTCATACTTTGCCGGTTTGTCATTTGGCATTCTATAGAAGGCCTAGGAAATATGTGAAATGTTAATCGTTTCATACATTACCGGCCAGTTTTCGACATTCTATAGAATGCCGGATTTCAAACTTTACCGGTAACATATCAAAGCTGTCGAGTGAAAGAAGCGTATATGGACGAAAAACGCGTTCAATGGTTCTTGCAAAGTAGCTTCGGTATTTTTTTGAACTGCCGTAAAGGAGGCAATTTGAATTCGCCATGAAACAGACGGACTGAACAATTGCTTCCTCCCGATTGGCCGCTTTTGCACGTGCGCATTTTTTCCAGCGGCCCGTTTTAATGCGAGCGCGTTATCTAGTCGCCGGCAGAACGCTCCGATATGGGCCGACTACGAGAACTGTGTGGCATGGAAGAAGTGAACCAGCTGAGCAAAGCCGTTTTGGCCGAGTTTCTGGGTACTGCCGTTCTGGTTTTGGTGGGATGCGGCTCTTGCATCGGAGGATGGGGCGAACCCACCATCGTCCAAATAGCCTTGGCTTTTGGAGTCACTGTGGCCACTGTAGCACAGTGCATCGGAGGGGTGAGCGGTGGTCACATCAACCCGGCAGTCACCTGTGCCATGATGATCACCGGACGATGTTCTTTCATCCGATCGGGTCTGTATGTCGTTGCCCAGTGCTGTGGAGCTATTGCTGGGGCTGCTCTTTTGAAAGCTGTGACGCCCGAAGCCAATCGCGGGGCTCTGGGATCCACTCTGGTGAACGATGGTCTCACTTCACTCCAGGGGCTGGGAATCGAATTTTGCATCACTTTTATCCTAGTCCTCACTGTCTTCGCTGCATGTGATGATCATCGTCTGGACGTGCAAGGATCGGTTCCTCTTGCCATCGGATTATCGATAACAGCTTGTCACTGCTTTGCGGTGAGTAAACAAATTTCATATTTGTCAGTGGATGGATCGACAATCCATTTCACTTGAAGATATATAGAGAGTGCGTTTTTTATCAATTTTCATAACATTCTATTTCGGTTCTTCATTGTTTTGGTTAGCTTGATTTGGATGTTTAAAGATGAAAAACTAACTCAAAGTAAATAAAAATATAATTAGCGATAATTCCGTGTAACATAATTTCAAATATTTTCATTTTTTTATTCCAATCTTCACTTGCTCTTCCTATGTCCTCTGAGAATTCGATTTCACTTCTAAGTTACGAAAATTTGTTAAAGTAATCGTTCATAAAATGATAATCGGAGCTCTAAAAGAAGACTTCTTTAGTTAAAAACATCAATTTTGCTTGGAAAATAAACAAGAAATAGAAGAAAAATGTTTGAAAAAATTCATATTTTATAATTGAAAATCTTTTTCCTAAAGTTTCTTCTCAAAGTTTTAATCATTTTACAACCTGCGCCTAACCGACTTTTAATGTCATATGTATAAGATGACAACTAAGCATTTCCCGAGTAACAAAGAAAGAATATATTATGCAAGTGCAGGAAATTGAAAATATTTTTTCTGTTCAAAAACTAAAATAGTTTATTATTTTTTGTTTGATTTCTTTTTATAAGTCATGTTATTTTATCCAGTATCATTTGTTATATTCATCTCAAATATCGTAAAATGTTATTTCCATTGAAAAGTTCTTTATAAAGAAGTTGGCAGTTAAGAAAGTGAGAAGTATGGAAGTGTTTATAATAGTAAAAAAGGATAAGAAAATTAAAAATTAATCATAATTAACTCCTATTAAAAATCCTAATTAAAGGATCCTAATAAAAAATCAGTCTGTGACATTTTACCTAAATGTAACTAAGACATTTTTCTATTAAAAGACTAGAGTCCTCAGTTTTCAGAGAATGAAACGCATCACCATGAGTGTTATAGAGAATGAAACGGAAGAATGGAACTAACTCCCTTACAAAATTATTTTTTGTCAAACGAAAAAATTTATTCAACAGTGATTGCCTTTTTCTTCCAGCATTTTAACGGTTAAAATATCATCATGATGAAAGTAATTCAAACACTGTAAGATACTGAATGCGGTTCGGGTCATTCGAAATAACATACGATGTTTTAATATAGAGAGTATTTTTCTATAAGTATCAAATGTGTTTATAGATTAAGGCATGAAGTGAATTAGAAAGAAAACTGAAAAATGTCGAAGTATTCGTTTGTTATATTAATACTTCGTTACTTATGTTACATAATGACGTCTATTGATGATGGTCACATAAAAAAGACGGCATTTAAACTTCCATCCAACAGCAATGGGAAAAATAGTTAAGAACTTACTTTGAAGCATTTGAGAAAAAATCATTACTTTAGAAATGCAAAATGAATGTATTCAAAGATATTGATAGTAAGAAAAAAGCTTTCATTTGCAAGAAGACAATGACTTCATATGTCTCAAAAATTGGGAAAAACTGAAAAAAGACGTCGCAAGTCAGATAAGAGCTACATTATCTTCCTCTAGTTTATTTAAGATGCTTTTATCTGTTCCATGAAAGAGAACTATCGTCTACTGCAAATACTTAAGTGATAAATAGGATTGTAATGCCTTAGATTTATGAAACGAGAAATATTTTTAAAAGCAAATGTGGATGAAGAGCCCTCAGTTGATAGACGCTGAGAAGTCAGTTCTTTTAAAGTTAACTATGTATCATATTATTAATTGTGTAATGCTTTTCCACATATGCCATAATATTTTTGAATTCTTTTGTTTCATTTTCTGGTAAAAAGAAATTGGTTGATTCAAATCTTTTTCATTAAGAAGAAAAGTTATTTTCAATATTAAAGGAATCGGGTTTTAGAAATAAGCAAGTTGATTAATGGAAAGTAAACGGAAAACTATTTGAATAAATGCGTACAGTGCTGTTCAAAACTATTAGAACACCAAAAAAATTTTATACTTTTTATTATAGAATATAAATTTATTTATTTATATCTCAAATGCATTAATTTTGCTTCTAATTAGATCTTATTCATTAGAAAAATCTTCAAATAACTCGAACTTTATCGCAGAATATGGCAGAATAGAGACATTTTCATATAATTCTTAATTATGTTTTGTTCGAAATTATTCGTACTATCAAAAACTTTCAACAAAACGTTAACATAATATTTTTAAAAGTTAAAGTTTTAAACTAGTTAACTTAAACTAGTTTATTGTTTAGCTAGACCCCACTCCTTTGGCCTTCAATCGCTGCTTTCAGTCTTTGATTCATGCGATCAATCAATTTCATCATTGTCTCCTGGTTGATATTGCGCCATTCATCTTTGATGGTCTTAAAAAAATTGATTTATATTTTTCTCTCTTCAAAAGACAATTTCTGATTCAAAAGTGACCATAAATTTTAGAAGCGAATAAGGTATGAGCTTTGAGGTGCCCACTCCAGTACCTTAATCTTGTTTTTTGTGAAATAATCTTTGATGTGTGTTTTAGGTCATTATCTCATCGTCGGCCCACCCTCAAATTTCTCATAGATTTCTTTAGATTTTGGGACAGGATATCAACGTACATACTTCTTCTTCATCAACCTTTGATCGTCACAATTTCACAAAGACTTTTAGCGGAAAACCATCACCTCTCCGCCTCCATGTTTTATTGTCTGCAGGATATTCATCTTTTTTAAGCGCCTCACTTGATAGTCGTCATGCTCTTTCATGCTTTTTTGATCCAGAAAGCTCATATTTGATTTCGTCTAACCATAAAACACTGTCCCAGAATTGTAAATCCTTCGAAAAATTCTCTTTTGCGATGTCCGCAATGATGTATGGTCTTTTTCTCTGGATACACCTGATCAACCCTGAGTTCTTGATTCTACGACGAATGAATTGACGACATATCGTTCTTTTTATGAGCCAAACTTACAATCATTGAGTCTTCTCTTGCATTTGTTTTTAGTTCTCTGCCTCTACCTCTCTTGTTTTCGACAAATCCTGTCGTCTCGTACTTCTTGCACAAATAGTAGATACCCGACTTCCACAATTTATACTTTTTTTTTGCTATGTTTTCATATGATACCCCATTCTTTCGGTGTTCAATGATGCTGTGGAGAAGTTCAGCAGAAATCTCTAAAATCTTGGTCATTACTGTTGGCGCGACCGCGCGCGCTTCACAGGTCAAGTAAATTCATACGTTCAAATTTTTAAAATGTACCAAACTAAAAACAAATCCCATTCGTACTCACTTAAATATAGCCTTCGTCATTTAAACACAGCCGTTCGGATATTTATGAACAGCTAAACTATATTGTTTAAAACAATAGTCTTTTATAAAAAATAGAGGTATTTTAAGAAATAATTAAAACTTATATCCATTTATAGAGGATGAAATAAGGTACTAGAAAATCAAAACAAAATAGCAAATTATCAATTCTTTAAAACTTGATAAACAAAAAAAGAAATTTTAACAGTCCGTTCTAATAATTATGAACAGGACTGTATCTGGAATAAAATAAGGAACTTTGAATTTCTTCTTCGATTTTTATTGGAGATGAGATTCTTTACAATGAAATGATGCTCAAGTGTATGAAACAAAACAGTCCAATTTCATCTTATCTTAAGTAGTTTAGTTTATTCAAATTAACGCTCCGTTTTAAAGCTACACGAGAGGTATTTTGAGATGAACCTAGTCATTTCAAACCGTGGTCAGATAACGAGGAGGAAACCAAGTCGGCACCTCACTCTCTAAACTTCGCCTCCACATCTTTATGAGAATGTTTGAACTACGGCGGCAAAATTAACGTGCGCAAGACCCTCATACTTGAAGTATCTTTAGTGGAATCGGATTTTGAAACTACGATCATCCCATTCCGCAGCCGAAACCATACCACCGGACCACTACGGTGGACGATTTGGATTTCAGCTCTTATAACATAACCCAAGAATCTAGCATTCACATGGTTAAAAGAACAAAATTTCAGATGAGTATTTCTTTTCATATATATATATAAATCTCAATAAATATTTAATATTTAACGTGAAAAGAGTATGAAAATTACGCATTATATTAAAAGAATGGTTTCTTCATTTTGATAGCCATTGGGGTAAATCCTTATGAAGTATTTCGAAAGTTTATTACACGTGGAAAATTGAAATTAAAAGATATTTTAGGAAGACTGATAATAGTTATTTTCTTTTTGTATTGCTGCAAAGAAAAAAAATGACATTTCAGTTTAGTATAGAAAGAAACACCTGCAAAAACTCGATGCATTATCCCTCCTTCAAAAAATGTGTTTTACTCAGTCACTCAGATTTCAGAAATTTCGTTAATAATTGGGCTCTATGAATTATACTCAATAGTTTTGAATTTTAATAGGCCTTAAGTGGGTTAGATACAAAAACTAAAAGTGTTCGTGAGCGCCATTGTTTGTGGTTGGTAAGTTATATTTGCAAAAAATTGGCCTAATTGTGCCCTAAACAGGTACATCTAAAGTCTTGTTTTTGAAAAATAAATGTGAGATTATTTACCTACTTTTCTAAAATTTTAAAGGAAAATCTTCGATAATCGGTGATCAATTTGGTTTTCAAAACTTACTCTCATTACCACTAGTAGTAAAAATTTTCAGGAACTCAAATTTTAAAGACCGTGAATTAACTTTTTTTGCTTGTTATAAATCCCTTTTCATACGAATTTCTTTCACCTCCTAATGACTCATTCTGTTTTGGAAATCTATTTTTATTACATTTCACTTCAAAGCCTTAAGGATACCAGCGGTGTTAAAGTCTATTTTTTCGACCGTTTTCTTCGTTGCTATTAATTGCTACAAATTACTTAATTACAGCTTTCAGTGTCGGGCTTTCTAGAATGAAATGCTCATTCTTGCTTCTCATTCTCAGGAAAATAAATGAGGAAAAATTATCTTCGTATTAAACCGCATTGCTGTTCCTATAATCCTTCGAAATCTTCTTGTTATAAATTGCTCATGTTTAATTATAAATAAAATAATAAATAATTGTTTGACTCTTAAAAGAATATAGTTTTCGTGGTCTTTCTCTTAGAGAGATAGCCAAATGCAGAGTTCAGTGTAGAATTATGTATATAACATTCGCTGAAACTTGAATATATCTAAGCTATTGAAAACTTGGACCAAATATCCTAAACAAACATTTAGTAAGGGGTGGTTGTGGTGATTGTCAGTTTTACATGTAACAGAAACTTAGCAATAAAAAAAGATGAAAAATTCAAAAATAAATGAGGTAAAATGAGCATCCTACTGGATGAAAAGAAGTTAATTACGGCCTTTAACCCTCTGAGCTGTTAGCTATTTTGATGTACTAACTTTCAAGTCTTGAAAATTTGCTTTTAAATTGAATAATTTTATCTTGATTGCATTTAGACAAGTCTCTGAAATCTTAAGAATATTTTATCCATCGTAGTTTAAGAAATTATACACATGGACATGAATATCTGCTCTTGAACTAAATGTGAGAAACGGAAAATACGTCTGAAACGCTTAGAGGGTTAAACTATCCATACATACACAGTGGACCACCGTCAATGCTTCTGATACTAAGAGCGGAAAACTAAGATAACCTACATAAGCCTACAAAACAACTGTCAATGACATTCGTTTTTCGAATACAGTATCTGGCTACCTGAAAATGATGTACGCTTGTAGTTCAACTCATTTTCTACGACAGAGCAGTTTGCGGGTTAATTCAACTAAAGAAAGAGATAAAGGAGAGAAGTTTGAAAAAGTACAGAAATTCCACCATCCATATTCAATTTACAACTATTATTCACTATCGCAATGAATAGCATTTCACTTCTGCTCCTTCTCCCAGTATCGGCCTCCACAGAAGAATTTAGGAACTTACCTAAGTACCAACCATTAACACAGGTGTATTCCTTTCTTGACAGTTGATAGACCTGGTCTTTCTAAATTCTACTGTGCAGATCGGTAATTTCAGAATAAGTGGGAATGTAATTGATTCTGTCAGAGACAGTGAATAATTGCTGGAAACTTTCTCCTATTATTTGGATAGCGGAACGTTTTTCTTTTCCAAACTTATCTTTTATTACCTCTTACTGTCTTTAGGCTTCTTTGTAGCACGCTCTGTCCTTAATTTATGTTTGAACAACGTCATGTTTCCAGACAGTGTAGCTCAGAATTTCGAATTATCAGTATTTTAAACAGCTGGACATTCTCTTTCCACGTATCCATGTGAGATGAAGATTTCGCAGTTTAAGAAAGAAGATTCTAAATTTCCAAATCAACTTACTATTATTTTCATCTGTAAATCTCCTTAACCATGAATTTTTCATATTAGATTATATTCATTAAATTTAGCTTCAAGATCCACTCCTGACCATTATAAAAATACAGTGAAATGACCCGCGTCGGCTAATAAAAAGAGCATAGAGCAAAAAGGGAAATTATGGCTCAGATAACAGTCGGTGGGAAAAGATTTCTCACATACATATATCAACTGATTAGATGGGTAGTGCAGTCCTGAAAATAATGTTTTCTATATTTAGGAAAGTATCTATGAAATATTGTTATACCTAATCTTTTAAAGATATGTTTCCACTAGTATTAGACCGCCGCCACATTATAGATCTGCTCAGCGTAGCACAGAATTCTGTGGAACCTGGTGATAGCTGTTATCGAGTAGCTCATGTTTTGAGTTCTCCATTGTGCAGATTGATTATGAATAGTCTTCTCGATCTGCATGTATGCTGAAAATACCATCCAAACACTATGCGCATGAAAACTCTTATCCTTCTTTGATGTAGCGACATTCAGTAGATCTTTTCTTCATTACAAAAGTTGCACGTTTTTGCGTTGGTGATAATTAAAGCAACTCCAGCTGCTTTTGTTTGCATGGTTCGCCGCAACTTCGGTCTTCTGTAATGACCCCCTTAACAATTTTCACAACGACATTTGAAGAATATTGATTATACAGAGGGTGTTCGCACATTTTTAGAACGATTTTTATGGTATTTTAAAAACTGTTTTACATGGGTTTATTTGTGTTTGCAATGTTCAATTTGATAGCCCTGTATTCTTAACTATCTTTCTACATCGTAACTTCCACGACAATAATGATTTGTGTGGTATCGGAGGCGTATTTTGTCCCATTTCTCTTAAACAGCTTTCCAAAGTCCAGAAAAGGTTGTAGGTCGACTTTTAGATAATGCAGTCCGAAATCTCAAAAACTCATGGGTGGCACAGAACTATTTACCAGGAATATCAGTGAAGCTTATAGTCTTATACTATTTTTTCCAGGAAATTAATAGTGGATTGTGATGTGCGGCTACTTGCTTTGTTTTAGTGTAGTTCTACAGATTGATGGCATTGTAGGTAAAGAGATGTTATTTCATATTTGAAGATTGTAGATAAAATGTTCTCTTGATAGTGTGTGAAGTTGGTCTTAACTTTTCTTTATCCACTCTCTTTACTTTTATTTTGCCATTATATGAAACATCACCAACAGTCATAATTTCCTTAGAAAAACTTTCTTTGGATTCTTTGAACCATGTTTTAAGAATTTTTTTTTTCTTAGAGTCATTTAAATAGACTCAAGTTTCATCTATTGTTACAACATTTTTTTCCATTTTTGTTCGGATAAATACTTTTTATAAGGAATTCTGCGGTGTGTTCTGTGTTCAGCGATATGACGTGGAGAAAGACGGAGAATGAGAAGAAATTGGGAAGAAAATTGGGGGGGTGCCTTTTTGGGATTAAAATCAGTGTTAATAATTTTATTTTACAGTTGATACTGAGATTTTTAAGATTTTGCAACAAATCTTTGACTTGGAGGTTTTTCTTTTAACATTAAAGATCTCACCTTTGCAATATTCGAGGAACTGTGTTTTTTCCTTGGATACCTATTTCGAACTATTTTCTCACTTTAACCAAAATTGGACCATTTTTTCCTTTCTTATTAACAATATTACCTATTGTGGCCTTATATATAAAAAAAACCATGGCATTCACAGCGTCTTTAAATAACTGAATAAGATTAACTTTCTTTGGAAATAGAAAAAACGTAGCCTTCAATCTATCGCTTCTTTAAAAGCGCCATTTTGCATGTAGATGAAAATTTTATGTTGCAAATTGTACCTTTTAGCTTCAAAAATGCAATTGTTGTGAAAATAAATTTTTCTAAGCAAACGAACTTTCCCTACAGCGAAACGAAATTGTTCTAAAAATGTGCGAACACCCTCTGTACTTAAGTAACTAAGTGACTTGGTGCGAATGCAATGCTTCAGTCAAAAGAAATCTAATGGCGGAAGTATATAAATTCAGACAAATATTTAAGACGTTTATTAGTGAAAGAAACACTAGAGAATGAATTCAGTTGCCGTGCATTTTCTGAAAACGAGAAAGTACCATCTACCTCTCTGAAGAGTGGATACTTTCTAAATCCCATCTCACATTGTACAGATTCTCTCGCTTTTATGGCTATACGTGGACGTCCCAAATTTCATTAACCCTCTATAAGAGAAAGCATTTTATATGTTTCCTAACAATATATCAAAACAAGAGTTTTATCTGTGGTTGTTTTAACCAGAGGCGGCCCGAGGCCCGGGCAATTGCCCGTGGCGCCAGAGTCCGGGTGGCGCCAAAAGGAGAGTGTAGAGGAGAAAAAATGGTCAGATAGAAGGGAGAGCTCCTGAAAATCGGGAATTATTTTTCCTTTCATATTGGTGTCCCTTCCCATTACCCTGAATACCACCATTAAGAACAGTGGCGTTGCGGAATTTTTTGATTTTGTCGGTTGCTATTGTGCTGGTGAGAGAAGTTTTTCTGAACTGAAATGTATCAAAACGTCTGTGATCCACCATGTCCCAGAAGCGATAAGTTGGTTTTGAACATTGTCGATTGAACAGGACTTTTTACAGAACATTGAAATTGAGAAGATAATGAAAGACTTTTCTGATAAAAAGGGTCAAGAAAAGTAAATGTTTCAATAAAATTTATAACACTGCATTAAAATAAAGTCGCATATCTTTAAAATAAGTTTGTTGCATGTAATATTTTAATTTCAATAAGACCACTATATAATCTTAAATGTATCCGATGTTTAAAAATTCTCACCATAATATTTATTATTAAGTCATATTTGAGGGTAAAAACATGCAGGTTCCTAAGTAAAATTTTGTTTGACATTGAGAATACAAACATAACATTTTAAAATTACGTTGGTTTTGAGAGGGGGTGCCAATTGTTTGCCTTGCCCGGTTGGTAAAGTTGCCTCGGGCCGCCTCTGGCTTTAACTGGAGTCTGTAAATTTGATCTCAGCAGGCACATAAGTTTCAAATGAAATGCTATTCTCTGTACGCGATTTTTTTCGGAATGGCAGCTGCTACTTTCAGCTTCCAAATATTTCAGTCTGAAATGTAACAAGAATCAGAAATGCTTTCATGATTTTAATTATTTTGAAAAACTTTTTTTTTTCATTCTTTTGACGAAATTGTTTCAACAACGACTTTAAATTGCTTTTAAGCTTTTTAACAAAACAAGGAATTCAAGAAATATCATTTCCTTTTCATTTCTTCTACTAAGACGAATTAAGAACAACAGCAAAATTACTTCCTTAAAAGTTTTCATTTTAAGTATATAGTGAATGCATTTCATAATTATTATCTAGACTTGTCAAAAATTCCAGTTCGATTTCTTTGAATAAATTATATATATTGTGAGGAAAAGAGAGTGATAAATATTCTACGATTTGCTGTATAAATCTGCCACTCGATAACAAATGTCTGCATCAAAAATTGTTTATATGTAGATCGCAAAAATATTTCAAGTTATTAATTGTATTTTAATATGCTTATTTCACCTTGAAATGTGGAAATTTCCAACACGAATAACTAAGATAACTCAGAACAACTGATCCATTACTTGCATAATGCAAACAATCGCTTCTTTCCGTGATTTACGCATTTTCATGTTTAAGAATCTCTTTTGTGTTGCTGGAATTTATATCCCCCTAAAACATCAAAGATTATAATAAAAACACCAGAGAATAAAATTGAAGGAAAAGCACTTAGATGTTTGTCAAAATGATTCATGATATTGTCTTTTTATGGACATATTTTTTACAAAAGACTTTACAGTATAGGTATGATTGATTTTAATCTTCAGGCAGAGCGGTGTATGGAGGAAGATGAGTAAAACTTTTGGGAAGTCACGATGTTCTGTTTACAACGTGATAAAAGTTCTCCGATAGAAACATTTCGCATTTTAGAAAAATAATATACAATCTTAACTTTAGGCAAAGTATCACTAATAAAACTTAACTAATGAATCAGTTTTACAACTTAAACACGCTCCAAGAGGAATTGCAGAAGAATGCCGATTAAGACATACAGTTGAAAAAATCCTAACATTAGTGAATTGCTACTGATTTCTGGTAAGAAGAATTATTTTAACACTTCTTGTTTCAGAAAAACCTTCACAATACGCTTCTTTCCCTTATTTTAAGGGTAACTTACACTCATTAATATACGTGTTTCTTGAGGTAATGACACCTTTAGCTTAGGCTCAAATAAATTTCCAATTTACAAATGTAATTATGGATATTAATTTCAGACTTGATATTGTATGTTTGTTTCCTACATCCATTTCATTGAATTGACTGACGATCTAGAGTTTGCGTCCCTTCTCGATCAAGCATTTCACCCCTTTTTACTTTCTCGTATACGAAGTACAAAGAGAAAGTATTGTAATCGTCAAAAAATTCGAACTCGAGATTTTGACGAATCTCCCCGTTTTAGACCTCCCTGAGTCCGAAAAACACAATTTTGGAATTATGTCTGTGTGTCTGTCTGTCTGTGAACACGATAACTCGAAAACTATTAGAGCTACGGGTATGAAATTTGGTATGTGGTCTTTAAGCATAATTTGTAGGTTTCTATCAAAGTTTGGACAAATTCCGTCAACGGGAAGTCTGTCTGTCTGTATGTCCGCGGTCATGTGAACACTATAACTCAAAAACTTGAATAGCTAGATGGATAAAATTTCATACACAGTTTTATCGTCATGAATGTAGGTCCGTATAAAATGTTGGGCCAAATCCGTCAAAGGGTTGACTGTCTGTTCTTACACAAACTGATATTTTTTAAGCATCCAAAATGTTCATGTTTTCCTGTAACCCACCTGTAAGTACGTATTGGTAAGGGGCGCCTTAAATTTTTCTTTACCTAGGAACGCATGAATTTTTCTTTGCCCAGGAGCGAATGAATTTTTCTTTGCCCAGGAGCGAATGAATTTTTCCTCGCCTATGTAAGCATATATCCTTGCTCCGTCTCTGCACAGCGACATTTTTTTCTAGTCGCCAGATAGGGTTGCTATATAAATACTACAGTTGTCTTGGACAGACTATGTACAAAATATCCAACATAAGTTGTGTATCTTTTAAGCTGCGTTCACTCTTTCAGTGCAGGGAGGCATTCATTATACAGGGTTATTCAAAATGAAGTACGGTATTTTAAAATATTATAATCAACTCATTTTTAAACATACATTTAACAGAACGGGTTTAAAATGAAGGAAAACTCATACATTTTCAAATTCCTCTTGGCATTGAAGTTGTGGTGACCCTACGAACTCTATAACTAAAAATGGCGTCTCGGCAAGAAAAGGCGTTTTGAATCCTGCAGTATGCGTAAATGGAACCTGTAATTGTAGACTAACGTCATTTTTCTTGTGGGGCTTTGTGAAAGGTAGTGTGTATTGTGTATGTGACACTGCTACCACGCAACTTGGACGATCTAAAAACACGCATGCTCTGAACTTGGTAACACCAGACATGCTGAAACGAATTTGGCAAGAAGTAGGCTACCTTCTGGACACTGTCCGTGGGACACGAGGAAACTATATAGAACATTTAAAATGCAAAGAAATAAAAATGTTTGGTTTTTCCTTCATTTTAAACCCTTTCTGGTAAGTGTATGTTTAAAAATAAGTATATTATAGTGTTTTAAAATACCGTACATCATTTTGAATAACCCTGTATTTCATCCTTATTGATCAAGCCACAGCAAACAAACAGAAAATGGTTCATTTATGGTCTTTTTCTCGACAGGATCTGCAACATTTACAGTATACCAATCGCAGTTACATTTGTTGTATTTATTTATTTTCCTTTACAGTTTGAGATGAAAGAGTACAACAAGTTTCTAAAACAGGAAGAAAGCTATTCTTACTTGACACGTCTTCGTTGTGCGTTGTCGAAAAATTCGCTCTAAATATTGCCTATAATGCCTCCTTTTAAAAGAAAGTTAGCATGATTACGTGAGGATATCTTTCTCTAATATGGGCATGGGGTAAGTTTTTATTTATGATGGCTAACTTTAAAAAGTCAGATAGCTGATATTTTTAATCAATCTTATTAGCGTTTTGATGTATGTGTTTTGTTTCTCCTCTTTCTTTTGAAATAATGCTTTTGATGTACAGATCTCCTTTGTCTTTTGTTGGGAAATTTCGGGGTATGAGAAGCTATGTTTGGAGTAATGCAAGCTTCTTAAAGAAAAATTTCCCAATTATTGTTTTGAATCCATTTCGAATAAAGTCCTTAGCTATCGAAAAAATGGACTAGAATGGATTCCTTGTTTGCTCTTTTTTTCGATTACCTCTGAGTTTATCTTTGTTTTTATGGCTTTCTTTGTATGATATTGATTTCCATTGTTCTTTGTATTTTGTTTTGCTGCTGCAATTGCGCGCTACTTAAACATTGTTTAAGTTTTATTTTCTAAATTTTATTCTCCAAATTTTATTGTTTATAAATAAATCTTTTGTAGTCCTTGTTTAAAGTTAAAATTAAAATTAAAATTTTTATTTTTAAATTTTTCTAATTTTTCTAGTTGATTGTTTTTAAGCTCTAAATATTGGCATACTTTAAAAAAAATTATTTTTAAAAAGTACTTTACTCGATATTCCCTTTTCTGAGAGATTTCTGTCATCGGAACTCAGTTCTTGAGTAATTGGTTTGAGGTCTTGTTTCACTATGCTCAATAAAATCTTTAAAAAGCTTGTTTTTAACTTATACTTTCTTTCAAAGTTTTAAAACTTGAAGCTATACAGTCATTAAATAAAAGGGATAAAGAGACTTAGCCGACAGCCTATCTCTAATTTGATCATCCTAATAAAGCACTTCCTGATAATAACATATGCGCTTCAGTAACGAAGACGTAAGCAAAGTGACTGTTTAACTAATTTATTCGACTGAAAGCTCCTGTATCAACTGATTATAAAGTGTTGTTCAAGAGTGGAGAAATTACTTCGCAATTTACATTGAATATTCCTTCCGAACATAAAGCCACAACTGAAAGAAATGCAAAATTTGGCAATGTTTTGGTTTTTAACCCTTTCAAGTTCACTACATGTTTCGTTTTGAAAATTACTGAATTTATTTCAAAAATGAGTATTAGACATGTAGCTGATGATAAATATGTGAAATAAAAAAAATGGTATTTTTTATTTTCAAGAAATTTGTGGTTTCACTGTGAAACCAATGAACGGTAACGGACTATTTTTCCTCTTAATAAGTTATCATCGAAATGGAATTTAAATTATGTATTTGATCAGGATATTCAACCTTCATAAAATTCAATATACTGCTCGAAGATTCAATTTTTTTAAATATCAATTTGTGTAAGAACCCTCATCATTTTGTTTCTCTTAAAGATCAAAAGCAATTTAGCTCTTGCAATGCCGATATCTTTGTGAATACTAAAGGTATTGAACTGGAATTTTTATATAAGTTGACCAACATATCTGACTCTTAAGTTATGAAAGAAAAATGACGCTACGTTTCGCCCATGCGCAGTAAAAAAATGCTCAATGTGTGGTTTCACTGCGAAACCAATGAACGAGAAAGAGTTAAACCTTAAAAATGATCAAATTTACGTAATGGCTAGTTAAATTTTGGCACAAATTGATAGAGAAGATGAGATTGCATTTTGGCGTTGTTTATAGACGTAATTGTTATAGGTGATAATTTAGAAAAGAGCAAATATTAAACCGAATACAATATGCAAGGCTTGTAAAGATATTTTGCGAGAAACGTGTGAACAGTGGTGACTCGTGCGTTATAACTATGGAAATACTCTAGATTTTAAATATATACAGTGTAGTGATACATATTTGCGCCACTTACACTTTAGACTGTTTCTAATTCTTCTTAAATATCCTAATACTTAGTTAATAAAATAATTATTACGTTTTTATCTTGAAATAAGAAATTTTTAACTAATTAAATTTCATTAAAAATTAAAATTCGAAGTCTATATTTTTTTGTTATTTTCCTTTATTCTTTCAGCCCTGTACACACTTAAAAGCATTTACTGAACAAAATATTTTCTCGAACATTTCGGTTAAACAAGGTAACTGGCGGTGAAGAAAACTAGTTGGCGCATTTATTAGAAATGTGGTCCATATTAATTCTGTTTTTGTTATCTCATAATAAATAGGATATTTTTCGCATATTTTTCATCTTTTTCTCCGCGAAAGCATAAAAAATTCCAGGCTTTAATGAGAATATTGCTCTTTAATCTTTAATATTTATTTTGTTGAGTTTTATACTGTTCATTTCTTATCAAATGTTTTGGAAACTATTCCGATATATTAAAATACGGTCAATAGAATTTATTAAAAACTATATTATGAGAGTAGTATAAAAAATGTTACGGAATATATCTAATTAAAATTTTGATGAATTATTCAATCATTGAATGATTTTTATTTCATGTATTAACCTTGTATTATACTTAATAAAATCCTATACAATAAGCTGTATTTTTATTTGTAGAACAGGATGAAGGTTCCAGTTTTCGGTAAATAAAACTGAAAGAGTTTTATTTACCGGATTGCACGAACTGTGCCTACCAAGAAAACATTCTTTGAGTTTTGTACCAGCAGAAAAAAGTTATTTACAAGCATTGTACATTCAGTTCAATTAAATATTTCTTCTACAGGATCACTCAAATTCTCCTGTAGTACTAATTTCCTCTAAATTGTTATTTTTCTTCTACAAGAGCGCTAAACTACTTCTGTAGTACTCATTTAATCTAAAATGTCATTTTTTCTTCTTTTACGTTCGATTTGTTTCTTGTTAAGTTTTATCTTTTCAAGAAATGAGAAATGAGACAATATAAAGTGCGACAGGCTAATCAGTATTATTACTTGAACATGATTGCCTTATATAAAACTTACTTTCTATTATCGCCGTGGATTTAATGATAAATTATTCATAGCATTTTTTATCTCTTTTTGCAAATTTTTCCAAAGAAGAGCAAAAGAATTTGTATTATAATTTTTTTAGGTTTTTTATCGAGAATTCTTGCGTACATTTGATAACTTTTGTGGTGAAAAGTATTGGTATTATAAGTATTGACAATAACAGAAAGCAGCAAAAAGCTATACTTTGCAACCAAGGTTATGATCGTCATTAAATAGACTGGATTGTTTGGTGAACACTATAGTATATCAACACTAAAAAATTAGATACATAAATACGAATATTAGTGTTTTTAATTGTAATGAAATTTTATGATTCGTTTTAGATAACAGCCTATTGCAGTAGATTTAAGATTTCGTGAAACAGCTGTTTTATCTTAAAATATATTAACAAAAAACAGCAAAATGTATTTATTCAACAAAATGAATGCAAAAAGAACTTCATTCAAGAAAAATCTGGTTTAAATAAAATAAAAAAAATTAATGGAAAACTTAAGTAGACAGATTTCTGGTGAATGTTTCCAAGTGGATACTTTCTCCCACTGGGTGACAAAAAGTTTTTCAATAAAAATGTTTGTAAATGTGTACGTGGCTTTACAGACACATTTCTATAGATCGTACAGCGTAGAGTTAAAATAAATTCTTGCGTAAGGAAATCATTTTCTTCTGCAATTGTAAGAAACATTTTATGGTAACTAAAATAAAAATTAAAGCACAACTGAATACTATTAATCATTATTATTAAAAACTATTTAGAAACAAATTCCATTTGTTTCGCGAATGTTTCAAAGCTACTTTTAATGGTTGCGTTAGGTTATTGATGACGGATTACGTGGAAAATTAAATAAAATAGAGACTGAATTCATAGACTGAAAAAAAAAAGCTGAGAGTGCTGGAGTTTCACAGTCTCTATAAAGCAGGCGAAAGAATAAAAAGAAAAATTGCCATAAATTTATAGTTGGAATTAAAAATATTAGAGAGGTTGATTAAAATATTCTTCTAAAATCATGCAGAAATAAAAAAATTACGAATTAAAGTTTAATTTTCATTGTTGGATAATTAATCAAAAATTATAACATAATTGTCCTAACAATTATAAATTGACTAAATTTAAAAATTGATTAAATTAATTAATAAAACATCAATAAAAATTCTTAGTATTATATATAAAGGCGCAAATGCAGCTATTTATAATATAATACAGATACAAATAATAGATATACTAAACAAAAATTAAAATTAAATAAAAAGCAAAAAAAGTATAGATAATAAACAGCAGATTTAGACATAAACGATGACAATACATCTTTAAGCGTACAAACGCAACAGCCTCAAGTGATTGCATCAACAGAAATTCAAAACGATAATATTTAAAACACATAAAAATTAATTTAGAAAGTACAAAATGTTCAAAAAGGAAGAAATGAATGAGGAATCGAATGGCGAACTTTATCGAAGAACACTCATTATTTATAATTGTCCTAAACTATTCAATGTAGGAACATACCCAATGTAACAAACAGTTCTCTTCATTAATTCATTAAAATGTTAAAAGAAAGCTACCTGTTGTGAAAGACTACCGCAATTTTGTTTGTTTATTTTCTAGGGCATATAAGCAGTTATATTTAATAATGTGACATCCGAATAAGCAGAAAACGGTTTTTATTTCTTTGCTTTGAATGACTGTCCCAATTGACAAAGATAAATGACAATGTAATAAGGATGTAATTGAGGTTATTCTTGCTTAATGTATGAGGGCTTATCTCATGAAATACCATGAAAATCATTACTGTGAATTTTTCATTATTTTTCAGTGGCGTCTCGCCAATTCAGAAAATAGAAGTCCTGCAAAAGATATTTAATAAATGCCCTGCAACTTCTATTCATCTAACATTTTTATATTAAATGTCAAATTTTTAAAATTTCTAAAATCCAATAGTATGTATTGAGAAAGTTTTAATATCTGTCTAATATTCTTCTTTCCCAGGCAATATTAGAAAGGTAGTTTAAAAATGTGTTCTCCGAAATGCGTTTATTGTTTCTCTAGAAAACTATTATCTTTGGTTGAATAATTGATTTATAATAAGAGAAATTATACATAGTAGAAGGACGTCGCACGAATATTAAAGCGAGATGATTAAAAGATAAATATAAGAGATATTGAAAGATAGCCTTCTGAATTTCCCTATGATTAGAGAAATTTACTCAGCTTTTCAGCTGAAACACCGTTTTTTCTTACTTCAACGTTATTTTGACATGCGCAGTAAGTGATTTTTCTAGCATCATGAAGCTGCAGCCTAGAAAAAGATCCAAGAGCTCTTTTGACGTGTGTTGATATTTCGAGGAACGACAAAAGGTTTTCACAGCCAAACTCCAGTTATAGAACGTGATTAGAAAATGATTTTTATCTTTAATTCCATAAGATCATAGAAATTTGAGAAAAGAACAAATAAATTTTTGGAATAATTGCAGGAGTGCAATCCCAACGGATGAACCGCTACTCTTCCTCGTTCTTAGATTACCTTAACAGAACTTCCTACAGAAAAAAATAAGAAGCAATTTTGGTTCAGATGACAGCGAAGACGATTTTTAAAACGTGAAAGGTCTCTTAAAAATCAAAGAAAAATTTAATTCACTGATACTTCTGAGAGTTTCCATTTGAAAAGCTGGGATGTTAGCTACGAAATCTATATCTACGAAAAATGTTCTGGTTTTCATATCTTGATGGTGTGGAAATGACATGTCTACTCTCTTACGGAGAAATTTTAATTCTTGTTTGCTTGCAAGGTTGCCACAAGATTATAATTCTTTTTATTGAATGCTTTCTAACAGCAAGCGGGTTTAGACCTAGACCAGA
>BGPR01000038.1:2438772-2498000 GCA_013235015.1 Araneus ventricosus
GAATGCTTTCTAACAGCAAGCGGGTTTAGACCTAGACCAGAAACGCTGATATTGAGGGACCCCAGAAATAGACAGACGAGCTTGATTCATCGAGATCTTAAACTAGAAATATTTCTTTGTTTAATATAGATTAAATTAATATAAAAATATAAATTCGTTATTAAAGGATCCCTTCATGAGAAACCGATAAACATAGATAAAAAACAAAGTACCCTATATATCCTTCATCAAAATAAAGAGGGCAATTTGTTAACGAACAGTGAAAAAATCGAAGAACGAACTTCTACACGAAATATTTTTGTGTTCGGACAACAACCAACTCACCAGAAGAGATACTGTGTTGAAGATTTGTAAATTAGTATCCTTCTGTCTTCTGCTGGCGCCGTCGCAGGAGAGATGTAAAAACGAAAGAGAGATACCAAAAAGTTGCCATAAGCTGCAGTGAACTCGCCAGGCGAACGCATAAAAACGAAAACTGAAATGAAATAGAAAGTGAGAAGATAAACTTTGATACGGTTGATTTTACTTTCAGAATCTCGTTTCTGAAACGACGGTTTCAGAAACGAGATTCTGATAGTTACGCCCATAACCTTTCCGTAAAGCTGATTTCTCTTCTCATAATTTTTGTAAGTGCTTTTCTGGATTTTTTTATTGAAAAAAAGAAAGCACTAACTCTACATGGAACATGAAGATAGCGGATTTCCAAGAATTGTACTCATCAGAGGAATGAAACAAGATACATGTGTATTGTTGTTACAGATAAATAAACATAGTGAAACAATACATGATAATATATTTACTTTTAGGTCTCCAGAACGAGTCAAATCATATTCCCATAAAACTCTATAGCAAAAGAACGACCGACAAACCAACAATTCGAATAACAAACATTATTTGTACGAACACCTACTGTGACTAAATAAAAAAATCTGTTATTTTCACTGGAAAAATTAAACTTCTTTTTAGGTCGAATAGCGGCTATTTAGTGAAATTGACTTCTGTTCATGCATTAATATTACACAAATTCGTTTGTGCTGTTGAAGAAAGTGGATAAAAGTAAAAACATTCATTTTAGCTGCTAGAGGCTTCCTTAAAATCTTTTTATTAGACAATTTATATTTTTCACGAGGGCATTTTAACCTGTTAGCATATCATTGAGGGTTTTATAAAGTTATTTACATATATATTACTGATGGCAGACCCTCATTCAAGAAATAAAAGACTTAAATAAAATTAGGAATTTATCCAAATTATGAAGAGATAATTATAATAATTAAGAAAATCTGTTTGATTAAAAAAACAGAAAGAATTAATATCCATACTGCAGAGAAACTTGTTGACTTTCTATTATTTTTACAAAATAGTTTAAAACTGATCATAGGAAGCATATCATTTTACTGTCCTACAACGTATGGACATTTCGCAAAGAATATGTGTTTTTTTCTATCAGACAATTGTTTCAATGATTGCAAAAGAGATGTATAAAAGATTTTGTAATTTCCTTCCAAAGGACAGGTAATTTTAAAATCAGTGAATCGGTTACTTTGACCATGAAATTTTTTCCTCTTCTTTTCTACAGTATGTTAATTTCCAATGCTTCTTTTATAGACGTATCTCCTGCTGCGAATTTTACCTGACAAGTGAAAAAGGAAACCTGGCTTGTATTGCGGCATATTTTACAATAGAAAGAAATCCTTTGTTTCGAAACTTCCAAGTGAAAAAGATCATACAAGTCTTACTTTTTATTTTCGTCCAACTTCTTTTGTCATGCAGCTTAAAGAAACGCATGTAAAGAAAAAAAATCAGAAAATCGACAACGCATGAATTTCACTTGTCAACTATGTAAACGGCTTTAAAGCTAAGAGTGAGAAACCCCGTAGAAAGCGTGCAAATTCGCTCTGATTTTTCTTAGTGAACCAAATGAACTACACAAAAATAGGAATGAAAATGTGAAAATAGAATATTGTAGGTCTTCGACTGTTTTGCAAGATAAAATGTTAACGTTATGGGAAATTGGGAGAACTCGAATTTCAGCGGAAAAGTTGCAATCATTATTTTATATGACAATTTAAGAATTTTAGTTACAAAATTTACATGTGAAGCAGTTATCTTCTCCTCCGCGCCACTGCATCTTTCGTGGGCACAGCTAAGACAGTTTTTACATTGGATTAACCCTTCTTCTTTATTTAAATTAGAAAATACATCATTAAAATATAAACAATGATTGTCCCGGTCTTACGCCACTTGAAGTACACGGTTTTACCCCGAGTGCGGAGGTTATAAAAAACGAAATAGAACCGCGAAATTATTGGAGTAAATTCTTATTGTTTGATAGGGTATAAATCCTAAGTAAACGTATAATAAGCTGGACTAAATATAATTTTTATGACTGTAATGATTTTTAAGTAAGGATAGTTTAAAATCAAACGAACATTAGAGTGCTGACGTCTTAAAACAAATAAACCTTCGCAGATGCAGTGAATTCAACAGCAACTTCACGCCACTATGACTGTTCCTTTTTCTTGACTACTAAAGTGTAATTCAGTATCTGCCCGTTAAAAAGGGGAACTAATAGCGCCAGAATCAAGGGCACCCGGTTTTACCCCACTCTTCCCTACATATGTTTTTGAAAACGTTTGTTTTCAATTCATTGTTTAGCTAGCAAATGAATCGAATATTTTTTAAAAAACTTGCTTTTGTCAGAAATGTTTTGGGGCGTTATTTTGATGTCAATAAAATAACACGCACCAAAATTCACTGCGAAATCAAAGAAAAATGGCATTATATTTTTTCGCATTACATTTTCCATCAGTAAAAATATTCTCCGAAATAGCGCACCTTTTATTGTCATCACTATATAATAGCAGCATTATTCACTTCAACTGAGGCGAGTGACATTAGCATGGAATAGAGAGGAAAACATTGTACTTCATATTTTATATTCAAATTGAGCTAATATGACTTATAAAAGAAATATTATGTATTAGTGTTGGAGAAAATTGGAAATAAAATTAATACAGTCGCTTTTTTATAATCTTTAATCATTTGGAGGTTGTTTCTTCCACATTTCGAGTAGAATATAAATTTACGATTTATGCTTTTAGTGAAATTAAAGTAAAAACTGAAACCTTAATAAGTTAGTGTATTCTTTTGACAGAGTTTACTCCGTGTAGGGCGCATTTCTTGAGTATTTTATTTCTTACGAATTTTGATTTATTTCCATTGAAAATTAAATTAAAGAACCCGCGAAAATATAAATGTTGTATAAAGCTTAGAAAGGGAAGATCTTTTCCGAAACAGAGAACAATGTTTTTACAATTTTCTCCACACATCCCTCTGCATCGAGCTCTATTGTTTAGCAACGGATTCGGAAACCTTCCACGCTTTTGCGCATGCGCCGGGCGGAGTTATTTTCATCAAAATAGGGGGAAGTGAATAATGGAAGGGTGATGTTTACATTTCACTGAGCGTGATCTAACAAAGAACTCCGGAAATGCGCTCATATGACTCATTGCCTGACAACCCTTTCCGGTGTAAAATCGTCCAAAAGTGGTAGTCTCGGAATCCGTTGCTTAACAGTACGTTCGGCCACATATTTGCGAGAAAAACAATCAATAACAGGGGACAGTCGCCGAATTTCGACTACTTGAGCATTTTTAATGTACAGAGATAAAAGTAATTTGAATGTTAAACAAGAAGTAGAACGTTTCTGTAGTTTATTTATCTTCAAAGGAATGTAATTAATTTTTTATGAAAAGCACTTTATATTAGGAAAAAATAGCGTAATAATTTGTGTTTTCTTTTAATCAAGGAAATCGGTTACCCAAATTGGACAACCAATTTCTTTCAGCACAATTAAAGAAAAAATATTTTTATTCTCAAATTAACACCAGTACACAATGCACGAACCCATGTACGACATTTTAAGCACTGTATCACTTCCTTTTCTTCCTTATAAATGATACGTATACTAAGTATTTATACTTTTTGATCCAAAATTTGATGGCTTTAGTGTCTTTTTTTTTTTTTTTTTTTGCTGTGACGTGTTCCACTTCCAATTTATGAGAATTACTACTGGTCATAACTTCTTTCAGAGCTATTCCTGTAGTTAAAGATAATAATCACAGTGATTTAAACAATCCAATTTAGGCAACATTCGGACAACAAAAAAAATCCTCATACCTTATTTTTAAACTATTTTAATAAATTTATCATAGTCATTTGTAACCAAATTCTTATCTGAGGATATAATTGCATATTTTCCTATTTACTTTCAAACAAGGAAGCGTAAGGGCTTTCTTTCTGTCTTTTGTTAAAATAACTAATTGATTATATCTTTATCTAAACACTTGTTTTCTAACTGTAACTACAAAACGCTTTCTTTTTAAAATAATTATATAAACCTCATTTACATCGTTAAAACATAATTTGCCTATTTCACGACCCAAATTCCTCAACTCTCTCCTATATAGAAAGGGGAGAGAAAGATTTGAATCACTATTAATTTTATTTACAATTGAAACTGAGCAATTGAATGACTTCGCAACATCCTTTCAAATGGTGGATTCTTTTAAAATAATATTACATTAGAAACATCTGCAAACTTGCTTCTTTTTTGGATGCGTTTCTGGAATTCCTTTTGCAGTAGATTGCAAAATTTTCGCATTTTTTACTTTATTATACACAATCTGCTTATTCTACATACTGCAAACTTACTTCTTTTTTATGCGTTTCTGGAATTCCTTTTTGCAGTCAGTAGATTGCAAAATTTTCGCATTTTTTACTTCATTATACACAATCATGAATATTCTACATGATTAAAACTTGCTTCTTTTTTATGCGTTTCTGAAATTCCTTTTTGAAGTCAGTAGATTGCAAAATTTTTGCATTTTTTACTTTACACAATCATGTCTATTCTGCTTTAAGTATACAGATTTCATGGCTTTTAATTTTTTCTTTGCAAAAGAATAAAAATATTTCTCTTTGAAAAGAAAGAAATTCGTCATTTTGTGATTGCGGAAAACTTCATACTATCAGACGATAATTTGAAGTTTCAGTAAACAATTACTTTAAAAATAAATATATTTTAAACCAAACGATTGTTTATATATTCTATTGAAAACCTTCAAAAAAAAGTGAGAACACCCTCTGTATTTGCCTATCATTTAAGAGTGACATCTTCTTAATTCACAGAATGCACCTTTTCTTATTTCAATATTTGTTTAGTATCTGCACCTGCGAGACCCTCTCAGACTGAAAACTACTGCCCTAAAACTTCAGGAAAAGAAATCAATAAGATATTTATGCCTGACACAACTTTAAAATAAACTGAAATATAAACAAAAAATACCCCTTCTAAATAAAATCGGTAGACTTCAATGATTATTTTTAAATTGAATTCAGATCAAAACGGAATCCAAGTTTCAGAAGTTTTCCAATAACTTTCATGTTAACGAATGACCAAAAGAAAAAAGTTTAAAAATCTGTATATATAAAACACTAACGTACGTGGCACAGAAATCAATCTTATTACTTATTGTCAAATGGCAACAGTCAAATGTAAACAAACCGCCGTAAGAACGTTTCAGACGCATATTTACGGATCCTACTATGGTTTGGACTGAGGTCGCTTTTCATTGGCTCTCAGAGTCACGTGACTTCGCTTGCTTCTGAATGATGTCATAGGAGCGCGCTTAGTTTGGATTTCGATTTTTGTCTTAGATATTCTATCATGGAGAAACCAAAATTATCTTTATCTTGAATTCATCATTCTCTTTAGAAATATCCAAATAATCGTAATTAAAAGATAATTTTGGTTTTTCCATGATACAATAGCTAAGACAAAAATCGAAATCCAAACTAAGCTCGCTCCTATGACATCATTCAGAAGCAAGCGAAGTCACGTGACGCTGAGAGCCAATGAAAAGCGACCTCAATCCAAACCATAGTAGGATCCGTAAATATGCGTTTCAGACTGCTTCATTGAATGTTTTTACAGCTGCTCTTAATTCATCTCTTCCCTTATCTAATTAATGGAGCTGCAAAATGTTATTTGAAATGCTCGGAAGAGGGCTCGACGTGTCGCCACTCAGTCAGAGGAAAGAAGATGTAAAAAGAAATCAAAATGGAAGAAATATGCGTCAAACAGAAAGTTTAATCGAGTGCGAAAATAGGCTTAACCGTCGCCAGATAGGTAATCGCTATGACTTGTCTATGGGAATTGATGTTTAAGAACACAATTGCGGTAATTTGTCTGAGGTGTGTACTTTTTGCAATGCGCTTTATTTCTCTGTATATAATTCCTTAAACATAGATGGTATTTATCGAGAAACAGATTGCAAATAATTGATATAAATTGCCGAGCACTAGCTTCTCATCAAACATTTAAACTCTGTTTTAAAAAATCATAATATTTCACAGCTTAAGAGTAAAGTGATTTTCCTAACTAAAAAAATATCTAAGTATTTTAATACTTTACATATATTAATTTCTTTTTCTCCGTTATGTGTATTATTTCAAACATAAAATAATCATTTTAGATTTGTCGTGTAATGTATATAATGTGTGCATGAAAGATATTGATGGTTTTCATAACTTCTAACTAGATTAATATGACAGGCGACAAGCTGGTCGCCAAAGGCGGCTAGTGATGTTTGAAATATAATGCATCTGAATGACACAGAAAAAATAATTACATGCTCAAAAGTGGAGAAAAATTCTAACGCCCATTAAAATGAATATCGAAACTCAAGTTATTGATTTGATGGTTGGTTTTAAATATATATATATATATATTAGTTTATTATAAGGAAGTCTTTTCTACATGATGCTGAAAACCTGATCATTCATCGCATACATATAAGCAATTTATGGATGATTCTAAAGTATAAAGATGAAATGCTATAAAAAATCTCAACTGATATTTTGTCTTCTCAAAATCCGAAATACGAGCTCAAATATGAAGTCAAGTTTGTACATATAAAGAATAGGATTTCTTTCCAAACATCTTTGAATGTGCTCAGTCATTCGATGGAATAAGGCAAACGTGATACGATCAAAATAAATGAAATAAATGCTTACCAAGTAGACATTAACCCTCCGATTGCTTATCCTGCGATTTCCGCGGGTAGAAAGTAAGTCTCTTTTCTGCTGCATCCTGCGGTTTACTATCATATTGCTATTGCGCTATTAGTACAAGTTATTGCACTTACTTAAGTACTATTACCACGTTGAATAGTATTATACTAATAAAACGTTGCATATAAGTAACAATTCGCTTCGTTCAACCGTTTTTGAACATGTTTGCGAACGTTGCATCTAATTAGCTATTTAAAAACAAATCGGCAGTCAGAGGGTTAAGTGAAGTGAAGAAAGTAGCAGATAATCGCTGGATAATGTTTAAAAATAAATATTTCTATGTTCCATAACAAATAACGAAGAATCCTAATAAATAAATTCAGAAGAAAACTTTTGAACTCTCAGAGAAATTCGGAAGAATCTGCAGATGAATATAAGATTCCAAACTGTTTGGGATGAATAACGGCGAAATAACTTATAGAACAGGACGAACAAAATTTATACCACTTTCCTAATGTCAAACTTAAAAACAACAGCCTCATTTTTAAACCGTTTCTTCCTTCTATTTTGAATGCTAGAATCGGTCGCTATTTATCGGAGACTTGTTTTTCACTTTCTCAAAATTGAAAGTAAGCCTAATAACAGGGTGGCGTCAGAACCGGGATATCAGGGAAAGGTCAGGGAATTATATCGATCTGGAAAAATCAGGGAAATTCGTAAAAATATCTAAAAATCAGGGGAAATTAATAGATATTTGTTATTTGAGTTATCTATAAATTAGTATCTTATGTCTAGCATTATTTGTAATAAGAAATTGAATTCTTTTTAAAAAACATATTTATTTATAAAAGCATAAGTTTTTGATTATAGCAATTAATTTCTTATGATTTGTTAAAGAATAAAGATTTGAAGTAATATTTTGGCAGTTTCTCTTGTTCAAATCTTTGCGAAAATATATATTATCAGAGTACGTATGATTATACTATTTTTATATTTATGCTGCAACATGTTATTCTGGTACTCGTGCAAAGAGCACTAATTAGTTATTGAACTATTTTAAAGTTTGAGCAAAGATCATAATAACTTGTACTGTTAATATAATTTAACTTGTGTTGCAAAGAGTAGTTTTAATGTTTCTTAGAATTCTTATGCAGTTTCTGCAAAGTATTTTGTTAAAATTTCCAGTATTTTTTACATATAAGAAATGTAATATACTGTTTTAATAGTTTTTTTAGGATGTTCATTCCATTTTTTTAAATGAAATTTCATAGAAATATATTATTTTTTTATATTAAATAACTTGTAAAAGTGTTTTTAATAATGTATATTGCACACATACAGTGATTCTGAGTAAGGAGAAAGCCAGGAAACTAATATAATTAGTAGCCGTAAATCAGGGAATTGTTGTAAGTTTACTCAGGGAAATCAGAGAAAAGTTAAGGAAATTTTTTTCACAGTTTCTGTAGCCACCCTGAATAACTCATCTATTCAAAAAACTCTAGTTAAATTATTCCGTCTTCTGATTAATATGTAGACGGGTGAGAAATTGAAATACTTCGCGTATATTTGTTTTATGCTGTCTCAGTTGAGATCTAAAAGTATCAAAAAATCGTCATTAGAAAGTATTCTTTCTTTTTATTCATCTCCAGGGCCAAAAGAATTGAACAACGCCAGTGTTTTTTCCTTCGTTTATCATTTATTTCTCATGTGACGTCTTTTATGAATTAAGTTTAGATGATTGTTTTGTTTTGGTATCACTTTTCATAATATTTCTTTAAAAAAGTTCTTTTCATAAAAACCTGCAATAATATATATTTGGATGACACTATACACTTGGTTCTATAAGGATAATATAGATTTTAATTATTGAATAGTTGAACTTCTATTCTTAGTGAAACAAATTGATAATCACACTTAGGTAAAATTTAAACTAACAGATTTACAGTGTCCCAAAAAGGTGGAACAAACGTTTATTTCCTTAAATATTGATTTTAGACATATACTTCCAATTACAAAGTTTCATGAAATTAGGTAAGAATTTATGTGAAAACACTTTGGCTTCTGTGGAAGCTGAAAATAAAAAGTTAAGAAAATTACATTTTTATACGTGCCCCATAGAGCAAAAGTGTCAATGAGTGAAATGTTCCTCTTACACTCATCTATGCATAAACTAAGTTTCACAATTCTGTCTGCAAAACTTACAGATATATATTAATTTTTAAATTTCAAGGGGCTGCTCACAGATTTATATGGATACGTTTCTTGCAGAAATGTAAATTTATTCAACATAGAAAAACTGTGAAATGCAAATATTTGTGTAGTAGTACATCATCCATCAGGATTGAAAACATTTGCCAATGGCACATACTGTTACTCAGTTTCATTGGCAGATAGTTGCAACTATCGACTTGATAAAGAATGGAAGGGCAACTTCAGAAAATAAAATTTAACATAAAACAGGAAAATAACCTAATATCTGACAAGAGTTTTAATTTATTTGCTCTCAGCGTTGTGCGTATTATTAAGTTTTACCTAGAGGCAATGATGACTCGTCCTCTAGGGTTACAGAACTTACTAAATTATTTTAAAAATTCGTATTTCGGCCTGGTAGTAAAATTTCAGCTTCAGAACCAGATGATAGCAAATTCGAGACCCAATTCCACTTAGGTGGGTCTAAACAAGCACAAATGGCCATGGGTCAAATAATCTTATATTAGTGTAGCGTAAAAATTTGAAGAATTAATCTCATCTATGGTGTCCTCGTCATCTGCCTACGATTTAAAATGATTATCTCCTGACAGAATGGAAATAATAATAAAAACCCGCCTCGATTCAATAATGTTCATCTTTATTTCTTCCAGAAGATATCCTATTTCATTTTATGTTGTATTAGTCATTAGAGTTACCGAAATCTCTGCTGAACAAATTAAATTTTCAACTTTTGACAAAATGAAATTATTTCAAATTTTCATTTATTAGCATAAAATAAGCGTACTTCTGAGTTCCAGATTCCATAGAAGACGTTAGTATAAAGAAGAGATTCATTTAAAAATTCCTAATATATATTTACACATAGCTTCACTTATTACATCAAAAACGTTTTTTCTTCAAATTACAAATACGGTTGCCACTCCCAAAAAGATAAATAAATACCCAACATTCGATTTCTTTACCAAGTTGTATTTTTTGTCTTTTCTGTTCAGGAGTGGGCGGTGAGGCCGACTCCCATGTGCAGTCCCCAATTCGAGAATTTATTCTCAGTTTTTTCCTCAATTGGAGAAAAAGCGGCTTTTTAGCAAGCACAAGTCTCAAACTTTCCCTTTACTAAACCTAAACCAAATTGTATAAAATCTATCTCTTCCTAACAAGCAAAAATAAACCACAAAAAAATCTCCTTCACTTCGCGAAGAAACCGCTTCGTTCGATGAATACTTCTATTATAGTAGCAGTTCTGTGAACTGTAAACCTCTCCCCCCAAATAAAAAAAATCTATGATTTTCTCTTCATTGCATTTTTTAAAAGCTTAGTAAATGTTATTCATTGTGAAGATAGCATTGTTTGTAGAGACACCGGACATCATAATCTGACTCTCGAAGAGATACCCTGGTGTACAAAAGATTAGCACAATTCTTAAGGTGCGACAAATTTGGAGTTAATATGGATACAATGGCTCGCAATCAGTTGCAGAGAGTCGTGGGACATACAGTAGTCGGAGCTCAGTGAAAATCTCGTCACGATGGCATTTAGGGGGGCAACTAGAAAGTGATGAAGACGAAAAGGGATTTCGACTCATCCCGTTTCACAGAAAGCTGATAACGAGATGAAACTTTCATCAATGGTTTCGTTTGATGTGCATAATATTTACATGCATTTTCGTAAGAATGGCACGAATATTTGGGAAAATATAACGGTTAAATATAAATCTTGTTGATATCTGTTTTTCTGTTTAGTGCCATCTAATCTTGTTTTCCTATTTTCGTAAAAGGTTCTTCGGTGATTCTACAAAACTGTTCATATTATAATGTAAGGCTCCAATTATTTTTAAAGTTTATTTTGGTAATAAAAGAGTAAGTGGCAACGGAACATTAAGATTATGACATCAGTGTTGTAAATAAACACAGTTCGCTTATCGCTGTGTATCGTTATCCGCATTTCGTTAAATAAATATTATCTATTTTTATAATCTTTTGCTATCTTTTAGTTCGAAATTTTTTATTTAAACTCATTCACCATCTAAACAATTTCTTTTATACCTTATATGGCGCAGTCGGTAGGATTTTGTGTATCTAAAGCAATTTGCCACTTTTCTTCAGTAATGTCGCCGATAATCATTGAAATGCGGTCAGATTGAGGTATAGTAAAAGGAGCTTTTTCCAAGAGAACGTCTTTTGCGTAAATGTAATCAATCTACTAATCTTTCGTTTCTCTTAAGTTTACGATCACTTTCATGTGCTAAAAATTCTTGCAGTGTAACGCACCTTTTAAATCTTGATGTGATAGCAGTTTGTTTCAATTCCTAAAAATTAATCTGTGTGTTTTTGCTGTTATATGGTTTATATAATAAGCGCTATCCAACAAGAATGTGTAAAAGATGGATCATTCAGAATGTCGAGTCTGACTCGACATAAGAGTACAAAGGGTTAACGTGTATCAGGCCCACGTGCACGACGATCTTTGCTGAAATAGGGTTTCGGACCTTAAATCCTTCGGGTCCCGGAGCCAAAACCTTACCACCAGACCATCGCAGCCCTAAATACTTCGTAATATTGTACGCAAACGAATTCTTATTAATTAGAGGATTGTGACTAAAATTATTATACTAAAAAGTTAATGTCGGTAAGCTACGAGGCGAAAGTAAATTCCGTTCTTTCGGAGATACAAGGAAAAGGTTAAAGAGCTGTCGAAGTTAGGAGCTGAAAACTGATTTTCATCCCTTAACATCTAAGCAATACGCTTCACATTTCCTTCCAAATGAACAAGATACGATTCTCTGCTTATCTATTTTCGATAATCGAACCGTAATCGAATAATTTCCGTTAAAGGTTGGTTCCAGAATCCTTTCCTGAAAAAACGACTAATCACTAATATTGTCTTGTATGGATCTCTGTTAAGATGCCTCGCATTCACAGATCACACACGTCAAAAACATTTTAATGATTTAGAACAAAGAATTCTGAGACTATTTTCATTTTTTTAAAGGAGACATAATGGGAAAATCCCATATTAAACTGTCCTAATGAGGTCAATCCATGCTGACGCTATAAACCTGAAAGATCTGCGCCAATTCAGATTAAGAATCTTTTGTGCATCGTGCGACTGCTGCTCGTAATGTACTATATTTTTTGACTTTTTTCGCTTTGATAATATAATTCTAGTTCTTACAATAGAATTTTAATTGAATAATTTGGTTTCTTTCATTAGTTCATAAACTTTGTCTAATTTATTTTTATTGTTTTCATTTTACATCAGAATAATTCGTGTTCATTGGCTTTATTAACGTAGATATCATTAAAATTCTGCTGACGTTTTCTAATATACTAGCTCAGAGGTTCCCAACCTGTGGTACGCGTACCCCTGGGGGTACGCGAAATCAAAGTGAATCTCCAAGTGAATACTTACTGTTTAATAACTATACCACTTGGATAAGTTAGCACGGAATAATTGCAATACTTCGGCATTGAACATATACTATTGTAAAAAATGGAATAAAATGTAAAATCAAGAACAAGTTCAGCAATTGTTATTAATTCTAGTCATTTCACTTTTAAAATAGCCTTAAAATTATTGATATAAACTTCTTTGCATAGAAGGGTGGTTGGATATGATTGTTGGGGGTACACGATAACAAAAAGTATAATCAAGGGGTACGCGAAGTAAAAAAGGTTGCTAACCCCTGTACTAACTGATATATCCGCATTCCACGGGATGAAAATATTTTCATGTCTTTTATTAATAAATAATTAACTATTTGATTGTCACGAAACCTTCCTCGTATCTGTGAACAAAATTTGAAGCACTTCTAAAATAACAAAGGTTGCATCTATCATATGTCAAATTAGCTTTTGATAACCATGTGGCTTAAGCGTCATATTCCAGAAAATAAAATTATACAGGGTTGTCCGAGAAAGATCTTTATTATACTAAATAAAAATACGCAATAGTGAAATGAAATGCAGTTTGCGGCAAAAGAATGAAGAAATCTATTAGTTTTTTTTTCTTCTTCTTCTTCTTCTTTATAGAACATTTAGTGTAGCTCTACATGAGCTCCTTTAGTAGCACGAAGAATATCCAGTCTGTACTAGATTTCACGCAAAGTGGTTTGTTTAACATTCCCTGTCTTGAAACTTCTGCATCCATGCATAAATTGAAAGCAGACTTTTTGGACTTCTATGGTACCTCAGGTGAAACTTTTTTGCGCGGTTTTAGGTGATTTTGTTTCTGCTAACTACAATACACACTGCGCTTTCTCCTCAGCGGTCGCCATTTTTGTTTCTTGTTACAGCTGCCAAGTAATTAGCGCCATCTACCTCAGATTATTGATATTAGAAAAACTGTTAGATTTCTTCATTCTTTTGCAGCAAACTACATTTAATTTCACATTTTGATATTTTTGTTTTAAATTTTTAGAATAATCAAGATCTTCCTCGGACACCCTGTACTTTATATAAGTATTCGATATATAATATTCTTAATGTAAAAATATACTTTTATATGAAATAAATATTATAAAACGCAAGATCGTCTGCAAGCTTATTTTTGATTAAAATGAGATTATCAGTTGCACCGAATACTCTCGTAGCTTTTCGAAAAATTACAGACTGTATGAAAATAATGTAAAAAACTGCCAGGAAGCTAATTTTTTTTCCGTAAGTAATTAATAATGTTTAAAGAATGGTACAAAATTTAATTAAATATTGTGAGTGGCAACTCGGGGGCAAATAAAAAAATAAGTTAAAATATCTGTAATATTTTCATTCAATAGAAATAGCCACATTGAAAATAAAATAATCTTATAAATATAAATAGTATAGAAAGATAGTTTTTAAGGTGAACCTGGAGTTTACGGTGCCTACCTGTTTCTCGCCAATTTTTCTTGGAGCAATTTCACTTGCCGTCGCCAAATACTGATGCGCTTTTTATTGTTCTCTTGCACATGCGTCACCTGAAAAGTAGAGATTGAGCACGCAATGCCTGCGGCATTTCAAGCGTGTAACGGGCAAATTTTTTAACTTAAAAAAACAGCAGTGGCTTTGCTTTCAGTATAGCGGAATAATCGTAACTTCGCCTATTCATTGAGAAACGAAACACACAGAATAACATACACAGTACTGAACCGATATTCAGACCGAAGAATTCTAAACGAAGTTTTATTGAAATTCGAATGAATCGACCAATCACATCGAAGATATGAACAAAACAGTCCAATCGAACCGAGGCGCAATATAGCGTGGTGCGCAAAACACCGATGAAAAGATTAATTTCCGCGCATGCGCGCATGTCACTCGTTAAAAACATAATTGCACAACCAAAACAAATGTTCCCTCATCTCCGTTCTTGGCGGCAAAGAGTTGGCGATCGTAAGAGGAACGAAGTATGTGGGCACCGTAGACTCCAGATTAACCGTTTTTAATAAATAAAAATTAATAATTTAATTAATTGTCACAAAACCTTCCTTATGATTCATAGTATTTCTGTGAAAAATGTGAAGGAAATCGACTGAGTAGTTCAATTTCAAACTGTTTATGCATTTCGCTTTTATTTATATAGAGTAGTTCATTTTACTGAAATCATTTATTAGATTACTTTTGATTTTTTTTGTAGGTAACTTGTGATTTATCTATTCTGTAACTATTGTAAATAATAGATATACTAAACAAAAATTTAAATTAGATAGAAAGAAAGAAAAGTATGGATAATAAACAGCAGATTTAGACATAAACGATGACAATACATCTTTAAGCGTACAAACGCAACAGCCTTAAGTGATTGCATCAACAGAAGTTTGAAACGATAATATTTAAAACACATAAAAATTAATTTAGAAAGTAAAAAATGTTCAAAAAGGAAGAAATGAATGAGGAGTCGAATGGCGAACTTTATCGAAGAACACTCACCATAAAGATTCCAAATTAGACAAGATTTTCTGTCAAGGGTAAGATCGTTTCAAACTTCTGTTGATGCAATCACTTGAGGCTGTTGCGTTTGTACGCTTAAAGATGTATTGTCATCGTTTATGTCTAAATCTGCTGTTTATTATCTATACTTTTCTTTCTTTTTATTTAATTTTAATTTTTGTTTAGTATATCTATTATTTGTATCTGTATTATATTATAAATAGCTGCATTTGCGCCTTTATATATAATACTAAGAATTTTTATTAATGTTTCATTAATTAATTTAATCAATTTATAAATTTAGTCAATTTATAACTGTAACCATTGTACTACTCTGTGTAAATATTGTATTAAAGAGATTGATAACTAAATTGCATATTAATATGAAACACTTGTTTTATGATTTTATCCCGACGTTTTCACGAAAAATCTACGGCGCGAACCCGAACTGTACCTTTCTTAGGTTTTTTTTATTTATAAATTGTCTAGAGCGAGCACGGTTACTTTTTGTCTTTCTTGGAGCTTGAATCTAATTCGCCCTGTTCTATGACGGAATTATTTTACTATTAACACAACCATTGTCACTTTCTGATAGCATCTGTGTGCTTAAAATCTACAAATATATCTAGAATCATATACTGATTATTTTTATTTATTTTACATTATTTTTCTCAACGTTTTGTTTGGTTGTTTTTATTCAGTTGTTTCATTAAAGAAAAAGAAGGGGCAGAAAATTTTCTGTGGTGTGTAGATTACTCCAAGAACAAGGCTGTCTTTCGTAAATTTGTCGTCAGTTTAGAACTGCTATGTACACTGAAGAGCCAAAAAAACTGGTACAGGTGTGCATATGCAAATAACGGAGATATGCGACCAATCATCGTAACCCGATGCGGTCGGCAACGCCTATATAAGACAACAGATATCTGACAAATGTATTAGATCTGTTCCTGCTGCTGCAATGGCGTGTTTTCAAGATAAGTAACTTTGAACGTGGCGTTATAATCGGCGCACGAGAGATGGGACATAGCATCTCCGAAGTAACGATGAAATTTGGATTTTCGCGTACGACCATTTCACGAGTGTACCGTGAATATCGGGTATCCGGTAAAACATCAAATTTCCGCCATCTGACGAGTCTCGTTTCCAATTGTATCGGACGGATGCACGTGTACGAGTATGGAGACAACATCATTAATCCATAGACCCTGTTTGTCAATAGGGGACTATTCAATCTGGTGGAGCCTCTGTGATGGTATGGGACGTGTGCAGTTGGCGTGATATGGGACCCATGATACGTCTAGAGACGACTCTGACAGGTGTCAGGTATTTAAGCATCCTCTCCGATCACCTACACTCATTCATGTCCATTGTGCATTCCGACGGATTGGGACAATTCCAGCAGACAGAACAGAACGCTGTCCCTTACCCCCGTACCCGTGACCAGACCGGTCACTGAACGGTTTGATGGGCAAGACACGGGAATTTTATTTAAGAAAAAGAAAAACAAAATAAACAAAAAGAAGGAAATATATACACTATGTACAGCACAGGCATTTCCTGTACATAGTGTATATATTTCCAGACACCCAAGCGTCGAGAGTTGCTACCAAGTGGCTCCAGGAACACTCTTCTGACTTTAGACACTTCCATTGGCCACCTAAATCCCCAGAGATGAACATTATTGAAGATATCCGGGATGCCTTGCTACATGCTGTTGAGAAGAGATCTCCACCACCTCGTACTCCTATGGATTTGTTGACTGCCCTTCAGGATTCATGGTGTGAATTTCCTACAGGATACCTTCAGACACCAGTCCGAGTCCATGCCACGTCATTTTGCATCACTTCTGCGTGCTCGTGGGGGCCCGACACGATATTAAGAAGGTGTACCAGTTTTTTTGGCTCTTCAGTGTATATCGAATAGATTCTGAGGAGGCCCCGCAGAGTCTCGAGGTACGAGGCGACCACCTCTGGCGTCTGTGCGGAAAACCGCCACTGGAAACTGAACGAGGAAAAAATGTAGAATCCACGAACGCTTTCCATCCAGAGATGAAAGGTGGGATACTTATCTTTCACAGATGAGTAAATAATAATAATTAATTTTTTAAATTAATAATAGACTGGGACGTTTGATTTGCTCTCAGGGATGACTATACAATTCTAAGTAACATTCCTCGAAAATTGAGATTAAGCTTCATTATTGCAAGTTTTTGATATCTAAGCGAACATTGTTCGAAAGGTAAGACATAAAATCAGTTGCTCTATGTTTTTCATATGAAGCTTAACACTAGCCTTACCGGGAGGGTCATTTTGACCCATTTCGAACTTCATGAGTGAAATTATAGAAGCCATTTAAATTTTTTTTTCTGCTACTTGTACGGACTTTTATTCATTCAACGAATCGAGTACATATCGAAATTAGTCTTCCTGAAAGCCTTTTAATTTTGATGTTCTCTAGGTGGTATACCTACTCTACCGATAAGAATCAATTTGACGCATTGGTAAAATAAGCAGTAACGCCAGGAAATTGACACCGTTTATTCGCTACGTATTTGTGTTGGAAGACACTGATGCAGAAAAGTGATAAGCATCGGAAAAACAAACGAAAGTCGATCCGCAAATTGCTGTCTTATCATGAGGAAGACGTCTTATCAGTTTCAGTCTGTGCATTCAAGAAGAAAGTCTCGTGCATTTTGCTTATCAGCGGCATCGTAATATTCAATTTTACCCTGTTTCGACAAATAATCATGCTTTATCCATCCGAATATGTCTAGGCGAAGTGATATATTGAAAAAAATAGTCTT
Organism: Araneus ventricosus; assembly: GCA_013235015.1. Lineage (NCBI taxonomy): Eukaryota > Metazoa > Arthropoda > Arachnida > Araneae > Araneidae > Araneus > Araneus ventricosus. Next base: position 2,456,767 of record BGPR01000038.1, read on the forward strand.
CATAAGTGCGGAGTGCTCTGGTACAAGCAATGAAGAAAATGAAAACGAGGATGAGACCGAGATTCTCGAATCGGATCAAAGTGGAAGACCAGAGGAATCTTCGGATAGCGAAGAGGAATATTTCCGCAATATCCGTCGTAGCAGGAAAAGGATTCATGTCCCATCAGATTAAAGTAGCTCTATGTGACTGAAGTAACTCTTTGTGACTCCGAGATTATGTGTCTGGAATAACTCTTTGTAACTCTCAATTTATGTGACTTATTCGTGATTTTGGTTGGGGCTTTTTTCTCGAAAAAAAAATTTCTGGAAATTTTTACGAAACAAAATTTGGAAAATCCAGTTAATATACCGCCCGACTGCAGCAAGCGACTGAGGCCGCCAGACAGTTAGGTATGAGAAAGCGCGGGGAGCTAGATTGGTCACTGCTTGCGCGCGCATCGGTCGCTGTGATGTCATCAAAATTCTTCGTGATTTTCACCAACTTTGCAACTAGGTTGTGACTAAATCGTAATTCCAAATTCTAAATTGCTTTCTGCAATCTTTAATGTCCACCTTTCTCTGTTAAATGAAACTAAAACCAACTCTCTAGGTTATTTGGTTGCGGAGCTACAAGCGTTTAACTTTACCACGAAAAGCGTCATAATTTTTTCCTTTCCCGACACTCCATTAAACCACTATGGAGGGACGTAAGTTTACGTCAATAAATATGGTGCAGGTTAGTGTAAGCAGCGCCTTCCACCTGATAATCAACAAGAAGATGTGGAAACATATATAAAATATTGAACCGAAGCGGAGGTGCAATATTGCAACAGAAGCAAATCCAACAATACCTGTATAGAATGTAAAAAGACTGTTTTCGGAAAACGTGTAATCGAAATTAAGTACATCTGTGAAATATACGAGGAATAAATAACGTATAATATTTAACATTATATGTAATATAATGTTACGTTTACGTAATGTTCGAGTTACGTTTATTATACGTTTTATATACACAACACATATATCTCATAGTTTCATTCATGATAATACGTTTATATAGTAGTATATAGTACGTTTTCTAAGTTGTTTTTTAAATAAAATTTGCGATTTTGTTCATGGTTGAAATTGACCCGTGTCGGTAGAGATGGGTATATAAGAAATGTCGATAAACCTAGTGTTAATTCGAGTTAAATATTTTTTACTAAAGCATTTTAGCAAATATTTCATTTAGCATCCGAACAAAATGTCAACATTTTGAATGTTACATTGAGTGAATTAAGTTGCGAATGTCTTAGATTAGTTTCTATTTACCCTAGTGTTTCTTAAAGGACCAAAATCGAGTTTTTCTTTGTTGTATTTATTTCACATTCTTTAAAATTGAAAATAAAAAAAACAATAATTTGAACATATATTAGTTAATATTTCTTAATTATTCATCTCTTCTAATTACAATTGAAACGAATGCAGGGTGATTCAGAATTCATAGGTAAAATTTTAAGGGATACTATAACACACATTTTTTTGGTAGGTGGGCGTAAGCGACCCATTAAAACACAAATGTAATAACTAGATATGATAAAGTAAGTTGTCAAATATGCTGCAAAGAGATAAATGCTTCTTCTCAGGATGCTTACAATAAGTATTCAAAATTACATCCACCAGCAGTCATAAGTGCTTCGAAGCGTCGATGTAGTGCTTGACATACATTTTTGAACAGATCTTTGAAACTCTACGCCAATCACTCCAACGGAAATGCCAAGTTTGTGTTACAGTTGGTGGACGTACTTTTGAGCTATTATTGTTGAAAAATGTTGTAGTGTACTTTACCATCCTTTAAAGTTTTGCTCGTGACTTCTGAATCATCCTGTACAGTAACACAAATTCAATCTAACAAGAGATATTTTTCAAAACATTGAATGGAATCTTTGCTGTTTCATGCCATGTGACCCAAAATTGATCTTTCCATTTCAATAAAATAAAATTTTAATATTTACATGTGCATTTTTTTATTTTTTGCAGATCCGTTATACAGGTTCCAGTATGAATACCGCTCGCTCATTTGGTCCAGCAGTAATGACAGGATTGTGGGAAAACCATTGGGTGAGTACAAGAAGTTGACTTACAGTGTTGTTCAAAATTATTAGAAAGCTAATGAAAATTTTGCACTTTTTATTATAGAAAATAAATTTATTTATTTATATCTCAAATATATTAATTTTATTATTATCTTATTCATTAGAGGCTTCAAATAACTCGAACTTTATCGCAGAATATGTCTGAATAGGAACCTTTTCATATAACTCTAAATTATTCGGACGATAAAAAGCGATTTCGAATGCTCGAGTTCTTCGCCGCTGTGTCCTTCAGTGTAGGTGGTGGAAACCTAGTCTTTACGACCTGACAACCCCCAAAAGAAAGGACTTCTATTGCAATATTTAATCGTCTTTCATGCGATCGCACATAGTTTTTTGGGCCTTTTTGCTTTTGTATTTTCGCGGTTCTCTCATTTCCGCTTCTGACTTTGCGCTTGTCACTGTTGCGTTTGTTTCTTCCATCTTACAATGGATACGAACGAAGTCTTGGTTTTACGCCGAGACAGAAAATATAAAAAAAACTGCCACAAAAAAGGATTGTGTTTGAGGTATTTCCTGAATTCCTACAATTATGAAGTTTAACTTTCTGTATTTTTTGCTTAAAAATTAGTTTAAATTCACAAATTTTTAATTGTATCTCATTTGTGTTCTTGGTTATCGGAAGTGGTAAATGTTCCCAATGGAACATGGTAAAAATAAAATACAATTTTTTTTTTCATATCTTAATGATTGATATCTTTAACCTATAGGAATAGAAGATGAAATATGCAAGAAAGTAATTACATATGGATCTTTATTCGGTCTCTAATGGGTTAATGTACTCATTTTTTATCCAAATATACTCATATAAATAAGTACATGGGAAATCTAATTTTTAAATAGTTAATTTTTCACATATGCATTTTTCATATCATTCCTTAATTAGTGTCTTAAGTAACACAATTTCTAGTCGATTCCCTGAACGCCCCGTACTAAATCTTCAATGTAAAATGTTAGTTCAAGCCTATTCTGTACATGGTCGTGTTTAATGAACTTTATCCAGCCTTTCGAGAGATTTTCGAAAAAAATATGCAAATCCAAAAGTGTTCACAGTATTTGTCACCCACCAATGTATTTAAATAAATTTTTTTTATCTGTAAAATCTGTTTAATAACTCTGATATCTTAATTCTAAATTCATAAAAATAATTCAGATTTTAAAATAAGAGTAAATGTTTAATATTTACTATTTCATCTGCTCTTTTAAATATTTTAAAACTTGCTATGAACATTGAACAAACGCTGCATAGAAATATTTAAAGTTGAAGTTCATATAAAGGAGCATATTTAAGTTAAATTACACAATTTTGTCCAAAAATTAATTTACGCTCGATTTTGTGAGCCAAAATTGAGCATTCCTTTTTTCGCCAAAATTGATGCAGTACAATGATGACTACACTGAGAGAAAAGATAAATCATTAAAAAGGCTTCCATTTCATTAAAATTCGTATATTATAAAAATCGGAACAGAAACTGTTATTTTTAAAATTATTGGTCACCTGGAATAAACAACTGGGAGTTTCATTTTTGTTCCTGAACTACCCAAATTAAAAGGGAAAAAAACACATTTCACAGATTGGAACAAACATAGATGGTAATATCTTTAAAAGTTGTCTCTCTCTCTCTCTCTCTCTAATTTTTAAATAAATTCTTTCAATTCTGTAACTAACAATTTGTAAAAACGAAATAACTGAAACTTGGTAAACTATTTATAAACGTACGAAATAAATACATAACTGAACACTGCAAACTTTATTACACAGCAAAAACAGATTTCAGATAAAATCTAATTTTTAAATAGTTCATTTTTCACAACATTCTTTAATTAGTCGATTTATGTCTTAAGCGACACATTTTATAGAATATTTTCTTCGAAGATACGTTTCTACTTGTAAAAGCGAAAGGAATTTTAGAACTGTAGCGTCGCAACCAAGGGCCGCAATTTTTGACTGAGCAAGGTGAAGGAGAGTGCGGACAAATGGTTGTCTTTCAGAATTTATTCACAGCTCAATCACATTATTCTATGCAAAACACTCTAGATTACAGGAATTCTGGATTAATTGCCTATGTGCTATATGCACAGGTGATGAAGTACATATTGTGCATATACATACATATTGTACAACAACTCCAGGGGAGCTAATGCAATCAAGTTCGAAATCCGTACATAACAGGACTGTGTTTGGTTAAGTTCAGGATGAACTTTCTTGAGGAATCTCGTCAAATTAGTTTAGAGCATCTAACTGCATCACATCGACGAGTCTAGTACTTTCCCGAAGTTCAGGATGAACTTCTGGAACATCAGGTCCAAGGTCCTGGTCTGTCTCCAAAAATCGTCAGTAATCTCGCTCGTTAGAAATGCAAGTCAGGATCCAAAAGGATTCCCATGAGACCAGTCTCTGGTCGTCCTGTCTCCAGAGAAACTCTGCCAATTCCCCTCCTAAAACCCCAAGTCACTACTTTTTTTCTCTCACTAGAGGCCAGAGGTCTTCAGCCAGATAGCACCTCGTTCTCTCAGCTTCAAAGGGCCAGAGAACATCAAACAAACACGAGGTCCCATTATCCGATCTCACCCCCGGAGATATCTGACATCGGGACAGCTGTTCCATTCTTGCGACCGCCACAGGGGGCACTCCCCATATGTGGGCGCTGGCTTGGAGGGGCCTGGTTTGAAAAATAACACCTTTTGTATTTCTGTTAAGAATACAATATTTTCAACTTCCAGACATGTCGGCTAGCCTGTCAATCAACGCTGACCTTCGTCTGGTGACACCTGCAGTCGGGAGATCTCCGTAATTAAGTGATTTCGTCACAGTACTTGTGCCTAGCCAAAAATAACCTGGGAACTACCTTGGTAGAGAAAAGTTAAAATACCCAATGGTATTAGGGACTTATAACAAATATAACAAAAATTTTGGTTCGGATAATTTCATGAATTGTATCCTAAAAGAGTAGGATACAGTCAACATTAAAATTATTTAAAAAAATTCACACAGAAAATGTCAACACAGAGATATTATACTAAAACTAGCTTATATCTAACTAGTTATTTTTCACAACAATAATCTAACGAAGTCAGAAGATAACAATTTAATAAATATTGAGGATTACCATAGTTTGTAATAGCTTTAATTAAGCTTAGCAGTAATTTAGAATTTTTTAAAAAATATATTGATTTCAAGCCTTGAAAAAATTTTCTTTTCAAAAATGGTCCAAAAAGCATGGATAGAAGTTAACATAGAAAGGCTAGTGAAACAAGCGAATATATCTCTTGGTGTCAAATGTGTGTCTGCTTAGGAATATAGCGCCTTTTCTCGTCAGTGACGTCACTAGCAAGTCAAATACGATTGGTTCAGTTTTTCAGGATCACGGGCTATAGCGAGTGCTTGTCAACACAGGAATAAAAGCTCGCGATCAATAAACAGGTTCCATCTACCGAAAGACGAAATCGTTTTTGATCGTCCAAGAAAAAAAAGTTCGACGAAATATGTAGTGTGCTACCCCCTTAATAGGTAATTATTCAGAATTCCTGCCCACACGTTTTCTTTGTTGAATGTCAACATACTCAGAGCCTGTAGAAGTATTATATTTTCACGATTGTCACCTATACTCTAATACTATGATCTAATATTTTGTCCCTCTTAATATCTACTGACAATCTTCTGAGTTTATAGCCGAAGTACCTGAACACTCTGTATGTGCATTTGAGTTTTCAGACATGTTTTTGGGTCTGGAAAAAACCGACCAAGTGATATGTACTACTTTGCACTTTTTTAACGCAATTTTTATGTAATTGATAAAGCAAGTTCGAGAAACTGTCTTTGGGAATTTACTTTGAAAGAAATTATATTTCACTGCCATTTTATAATGAATTTAGTTTAGTTTAGTTTAGTTATATTAACGTCCCATTTTGAAGCCACACGCTGGCTATTTTGGGGCAAGCATTGTTATTTTGAACCGTGGTCAGATAACGAGCACGACACTCCATTCTTCCATACTACACCAACTTCAGGACGTTTGTGCCACGACGGCAGCAAGCCTACATGCATGGTGAATCTTCGGTGGCAATGGTCTCGAACTGGCCACCAGGGTTCATTTTATAACAAAAGTACAAGATTAATCAATTATAAATTTCCCATATCAATGCAATTTAACAAACATTGTAATACACTGGTAATGAGTCATTTTATATTTTTCAATTTCCCATGAGCAACTTATTAGCTATAGGAACGATGTGAATATTCGGGATGAGCAATTTCGAAAGGTATTATATAAGCAAAAATGGAGTTTATTTCTTCGCTTAGCTGTTAAATATCCTACCTCAGATATAATTTGCGAATAAAAATCAATCAAGTGCAGGAGAAATTTCACTTTAACTCTATCGATACGGGAACGTCCCAAACGGCTCTTCAAGCAAAAGACGATGGCCGTCCGAAAGGTCCGAATATCGCTGCGAAATTTCCACCCTCTTTCGTTAAGTGTGATTGATTTCTCACCCGCTGCGCACACTTTCTTCGTTAGAATGGTTTGCCCAGATAGGTTGGGGGAAAAGGATAGTTTTCTTAGAATTCGGACAGTGCCAACTTTCATTGTGGTTTTTGAGGAGGGGAGGGGAATTTCCCTTGTCTTTGAAAGAGGAACTCGGACGTTCCCGTATTTTGAGGTCCCTCTATTCCAATGGTCTTAGGAATCAGAGGGTTAAAAAATAAAAGCCTTCTACTCCTTGCATTAAATAGAAATATATTGTTTGGGAACATATTAATGAAAAACAAAAATGAGACTGCGATTTAACAATCTGATGTTGTAATTTAGCTCTTTCAAACGAACTCTTCATTTTCATTGGTTTGTAGAAAATATATTGTATATATAATATATATGTATGTAATAATCTCACTTAATTTTATTTCAAATTCTAATATTATATATTTTAAAGTCTTAATGTATTCCAAAATCACTTTTCTTAAACTCCAGTTTCGTTCTATTTCCCGCTCTGGAGGTATATTAAATCTCTCATTTTTGGCATATTTATTACTAAAAGAATACTTAATCGCTTTCACGTGCCGACAGAAAATCATGACGGCGTCTCTTTGGCACCAAACTTTTTTCCCTAAAACGCCTACGTAACTTATTAAAAATACCCAATATTCCCTTCACTTTGATCACGTGTCCATATGTTATTCCTTTATCCGAGAGAATACAGGGATTTTTCTGTGCACTTTCGCTTGTAACCTAATCAGATATGCACGTATCCGCCACTCTCCTATAGATAATAAAAAGAAATTAGTTAATAACTCGGCTTGTGTTTATTTTCAACGACTACAATTACGAATACATTTCATGTATATTGTGTCAAAGTAATGTAACTCTTGCCTTTCTTTTCTCTAGGTGTATTGGGTCGGCCCCATCTTAGGAGGCGTCACAGCTGGTCTTCTTTATCAACACGTCTTTGCATGTGCTCCGCCTGAACCAGAAAGCATTGAGCGGCTGAAATTACAAACCCTTCTCAAAATAAGAGAAAAAGAAATTATTACAGACCGCACAACATGCATTTAAGAAGAAACCCTTGTTACGAAATGGCATTTATCTTTTTTATCCATGAATTTTAGAAAAATATTTTATCAGTTATTCACTTATTATTCATAAAATAGGTTTTTTATTATTATGAATATCATACCATTAGAAGAGTCGAACTCCAGTGTATTTTTACATATTTATTCTTGCTTGAAGTCAATTCAGTCTTGCTCCATATAAAAAAATATTTTTAGAGCATGTCTTTTATTTTTATTGCAAACGGAACATTTTCATATTTTTATGGACTGATTTTACTTTCTTGACGTAGTTTTTAGATGGAACAGTTGAAATTCTAACTATGATTGAAACAAGGAGGCATAATAGAGGTACATTGCCACTTATCGCAAATTATAAACAGAAGTATTTTTGTACCGTTTATTATTTAAATGCGTAACGGTAGTACATTTCCACTTATCGCAAATTATAAACAGAAGTATTTTTGTACCATTTATTATTTAAATGCATAACGGCAGTACATTGCCATTTATCGCAAATTATAAACAGAAGTATTTTTGAACCATTTATTTATTTAAATGCATAACTGCAGTACATTGCCACTTATCGCAAATTATGAACAGAAGTATCTTTGTACCATTTATTATTCAAAAGCATAATGCCTTGAGGGTTCATTATTACTTATCAGTACTTTAAAATTGATGAGTGATTTTTTATGATTCAAATATCATCTTAAATTTTTTTTAATTGATTGTATAAGATTAAATTAGTTAATATTTGAACAGATATCAAACTAGCAATCCTTCATCAAAACTTCAATACAAATCTTCAGGAATATTCTTATTATATGTTTATAAAATACCATATATAATAATAAATTAGAACTTATTTCATGTGTTGAGATAATTATGTGAAGGTTATTTTAGAATAGAAAGGGTTAGGCCAGGGACAGATTTCCCATAAGGCCATGCCTAGGGCGTAGCAGTCAGGGGGCGCATATTCAAAATTTTGCGTTGCCTATCACTATAATAGTGGTGTGTGCACTAGAGGGAAGAACCCGCGCTTTGTCTAATCAAAATAAACAAAATAACCAATAGTTTTATTTTACAAACACGCAACTGCTGCGCAAGTTCAGGGGTGCCGCGACCACTCAGGTTTTGATTGCTCTCGGAGACTTCGGCAACGTGGAAGAAGGGGATGACACCTCTCATTGTATAAAAATTGCGTTTAGAGAGGGTTGGCTATGGGCTGATTGTGGTATAAGTTATTTTAGTTAAGTTATTAACTTGGGCTAATTTTTGTTAGTTATTTTTTAGTTTTGTGGTAATAATAGATAAGAGTTAACTTCAAAAGTAAGTAATGGTCAGGGCCGGCTCTTAGCCGATGAAACCAGTTGCTCCCAATTGGGCCCTGCACCAGAATGCAATCTAACCCCAGCTCAGTTCAGTGCGTAACTAGATAGGGCCAGGGGTGGCACCAGTATGGGATCCAGACCCCTCACCCCCGTTGGGGCAAATTTTTGAACCCCGTTCACGCAACTGGTTATTCAATTAGTAGACAAATAATGATCTGGTGAAAATGCGAGTGTCATCATTGCACCCCTTCCCTTGTACAGCAGGTCGTGCCTCCCTTGTCGAGGAGATCCTGCCCCTTCGTCGGGCAGACCGTGTTCCCCCGTCGGGTGGACTCCAATGCTACTCCTGTGTAGGGCACGTGTCATGACACCATTATCAAATTGTTTGAAATTGAGTTTAAGAATTTGAGATAGTTACTTTTTTTTAACTTTCTCGTATCAAAGTATGCAAAAGAAAATTATTGGAAACACCAAAAAATTCAACTTTGAGATTTGGATAAATCTGTGCTTTGTTCCCCAAGTCCGAAAGAAAAAACATTTTTCGAATTATGTCTGTCTGTGAACGCCAGTGGCGAATCCAGGATTCGGATCTGGGGGGGGGGGGGCGGAGGTCATAAAAATTTTGTATCGCAGTGACGAATGTCAAACATTATGGCTTATATAAACGAAAACATTTTAACTTTACAGGATTTCCTCTCCTGACAATAAGAATAATAAAGAACACTACAATACTTTCGATAATTTAATAAAAAAATACGATGAAATAGCTGGCCAAAAAATGTTTTCGACTGCGCCAACGCTACAAGTGCAAGTGGAATGACTAGAAAAGTAGAAAATTTTCGAGCCTGTCAAGTCAGAAAGCACAGTTGTCACGATTTTATTACTATTCTTTTAAAATGAAAATTAAGATCAAACAGTTGTAGTGATTTTAAATTAAATTGAGAATTTTGGTTTAGCTCTGGGGGAGCTGCAGCTCGATAGCCCCTCCCCTGGATTCGCCACTGGTGAACACTATAATTCTAAAACGAGCAAAAGGGATAGAATTTTATATGTGATTATAGCACCAAAATTATAGATTTCTATCAAATGTTGGACAAAATACGTTTACAAAGAGTTTATCCGTCAGCATGCACGTGTAGACGGTACCTCGAAATCGCTATGTGCCAGCATGATGAAATTTGCATATGGTTCAATTATCAGAACTGTTAACCTGTGACCAATTTTGGTTTCAATTGAAAGAAAGGAAGACGAGCAAAATGTATACTTCATTTCTTCATTGTACTACAAAGCACCAGATGATCTATATTGTGTTAGTAGAAAATCGAAGGGACAACAGACTCGCTGTTTTTTTATATTATTATTAACTCTAAATCCTTATATAATTAGAAACAAAAAAAAACAAAACAAACATGCTAACAATTTTTTTTTCCAATTTAGCCCCGCACCTCCTAAGGCCTGCCCTGGCTATGGTGAAAATGCTTTTTAGTTTGTGCATTTCTAGGCACTACTGCTCTTTTCTGTAATATAATTGGATGTATATAAATATTTAAGCTTGAAGTTTCGTTTTTTTTTATTGTAGTGCAGCAAATTTTTTATTGCATCCGTAAACAAAAATTATGTAATATATTACAAAAATTTGGAAACATATATACGTATATTCGGTATTACACACACACTAAACTCGTATGCTGGATGATTTCACTCATTAACCTCATACATTATATCAGCATGTTTCAATTCATAAAGCAAGTTTTGGGGTTAGTTCAAGTTTAATCACTTCCCGTTTCAGATTAGAGTTCAAATTTGGGTGAGATGACAGATACAGAGAATTGGGCAAATGCGTATCAAAATATACAGAACAGGTGTAAAGCTTCTAAAATGGTACGAGTTATATGTCTATCATATTTGAAATTTAAAAATACTTTGCTCAAGGAACCATTAAGGACAAGCTACGCACAAAAGATCTTATTGAAATTTTTCGCACGCAAAAATCCCACAGACCAGCTGGTCGCCAAAGGCGGCTAGCGATAAATATTTAAAGATGAGAAATCTAGCTACTGTCGTTATGAATTGTTTACGCATTTGCACTACAGATTTTGTAAAACTAACTATTAACGAACACAAAGAATGTTGATTGTGAAAGAACCAATATCATAAGACCTTCGGTGCAAACGCGTAAACAGTTCAGAATGGCACCAACAACCATAATCTACCTCATACTCTAAATGCATGTTTGTCATATCTGCATTTCCATCCTACTTTCGCTATGTCTTTGATTGGATTAGGTTAGGTTAGGTTAGGTTAGGTTAGATTAGATTAACGTCCCGTTTTGAAGCAACACGAGGGTTATTTAGGGACGGACCTCGTAATTTTGAACCGCGGTCAGATGACGAGGACGGCACCTGAGCTAGCACCTCCTCTCCAAACTTCCTCGCCACACCAACGGGAGGACGTTTGGCCACTACGTATGATTTAGCGTGCAACGGATACACGACGGATCTTCAGTGGAGTCGGGTTTCGAACCTGCGGTCCCGAGGTCGAGACCCTACCACTAGGCCACATGGCCTTAAGTCTTTGTTTGGATTAATGAAGGCTGGTTCAATTCATATTAAACCAAACAACTAGTGCGGACACATGACGTTTTCGCTTACATGTTCCTATATAAAACTCTTTTGTTTTGGTATGATTTACCCAGAAAGTTTATCGGAATCTCTTTCAAATCACCCTGAATCATCTGACAGATGATTAAAATTAACGAGATGTTTGGAGTTCCATTATGGGAAAAGTATTGCTGCTAATGAAACCAAAATTGGTAGACAAATATTTAAGAACAGAATTTGATTGTAATAAAAAAAAATTAGTTTCGAAAGTGGCCACCAATTTGCAGCCTGGCACTGCATGTACAGTTATTATCCGTTAATAATGAAAACAGACGATTGCTGGTGAAAAAAGCGTCATTGATATTCAATTATTAGTAGTGCTCGAATTGCTGAACTCCTTTCAAAAATGGATTCAATCTTCACAGCAAAACTCACAAAGCGCTAGATCCGGCAAACAAACTGGTAATGTCGTAGAGAATGCTGCTTTAATTATTTGGTCTTCGATGAAATATTGACTTTAGACCTGCTGCACAGGCGTTGCAAATGTGCGAGGAAGCTCAACCCTGAATGAATACTATAGCGTCTAGACGTAGACAATGACGGAGTTCAGGAATCATGTATTTCAGCAGCAATCGCGCCAACATAATCATTGCAATGACGGTACATGTCACTGGTGCTATTGGGGTGGATTCTTCGCAAGAGTATGAACCAAAGACGAAAAGGGTGGTACACTAACATCCCACAGAAACTTTCAATTAATCCAAGATATATCTCCGCAACAATAAACAACGAAAAAAGCATCTGATAGGCATGACTTGTCCCAGGGTTTCGTAATCTGATAAGTTTCAACCGTAGATAGATTATGGGGATCACAAAAATTCTCATAGGCTTTTCTTTTTTCGGTTTCAACATTAAGTAAAAATAATATAAATATTATCGACGTAAAAAAATCCATTAAAATTTGATTACTAATTATATTTAATTAAATTTTCTTATAGTTATCCTTGATTAATATATATTTTTTTTATTTTGCAACTTTGCGGTTGCAGCAAAATTTCTTCTGAAAATTTTTCCATCTGAAAAGGAAGTTTGGTAGAAAGCCCAGCCTTATACTGTTGGATACGAGTAATGAAACGTGTGCGTTGAGAACAGTGGCGAATCCAGGGGAGGGGGTATTGGGCTGCCGCCCCCCCCCCCCCGAGCTAAACCAAAAATCTTGATTTAATTTAAAATCACTACAACTGTTTGATCTTAATTTTCATTTTTAAAAAATAGTAATAAAATCGTGACAACATTGCTTTCTGACTTGACAGGCTCGAAAATTTTCCACTTTTCTAGACATTCCACTTGCACTTGTAGCGTTGGCGCGGTCGAAAACATTTTTTGGCTAGTTATTTCAGTGTATTTTTTATTAAATTATCGAAAATATTGTAGTGTTCTTTATTATTCTTATAGTCAGGAGAAGAAAGCCTGTAAAGCTAAAGTGTTTCGGCTTATATAAGCCATGAGGTTTGACATTTGTCACTACGATAAAAAAAATTTATGACCTCGGCCCCCCCCCCCAGACCCGAATCCTGGATTCGCCACTGGTTGAGAACAAATAACCACTTGGAAGTTTAGTTATATAAACGTTCCGTTTTGAAGCAACACGAGGGCTATTTCGGGATGGACCTCGTAATTTTGTACCTCGGTCAATAATGATGAGGATGACACCCCTCTCCAAACAATAATTACTTGGAATGTGCCTGTAATTGAGTTAAAACATCTAGCATACACATCTAATGTTGAAGAAACTGCGCTTTTTCTAATCAATTAATTAGGTGCAAACAAAGTAAGATTCATTCTACATGATACATTAGGTTAGGTTATATTAACGTCCCGTTTTGAAGCAACACGAGAGCTATTTAGGGACGGACCTCGTAATTTTGAACCGCGGTCAGATGACGAGGACGACACCTGAGCTGGCACCCCCCTCTCCAAACTTCCGCGCCACACCAACGGGAGGGCGTTTGGCCACTACGTATGATTTAGCGTGCAACAGGCCCCATACACGGCGGATCTTCAGTGGAATCGGGTTTCGAACCTGAGACCCTCCGGTCCCTAGGTCGAGACCTTACCACTAGGCCACCGCAGCCTCATGATACATTAGAACACACTAGTTAGTGAATACAGGGTTCCCACTGTTATTGAAGAAAAAATTTCAAGGACTTTTCAAGGACCTTTTTTAAAAAATTCAAGGACCATAAAATTACATATTTTAGAATACAAAAATGCAAAGGACAAATTTAAATAAAATATTTTCAACTTTAATATTCAAATGCGTCATCACTTGCTTACTTATGACTTTTAGATGCTTAAGTGAAGAGTATCAAAGACACATGTTTTACTCACCTTGCAGTTAGTAAACCAAAATCTACAGTGCAAAGTGAGTTTCGAGATCACAATTCAAGCACCCTTACTATTAGGTATGGTGTACTATTACTAGATTCTAATTTTACACAAACTACTACTAAGCATTACTTGGTAGCTCACTTCACAAACACATTAGCTGAAACAAAATTCATTAAAAAATTGTTAGCCCCACAAGAACCTCTATTCTTACTTTTGACCATTGCTTAGGAATGAAGGGGAAAAAAAGCAAGAGACAGGTACAAATCAGCAAACCTTTATTTACATTTAAATAAATAAACTTCAAAATACTTTAAATTTACATTTTCAGTTGCTCTGTTAAAGCCTCAATTTTTTCATTGATTATTTTGACTTCATTAGCCCTTTCTTTGGCTGTTTTCTTAAAACTATTGGATTCTGCAATAGATTGAAAATCTCTACTTTTCTCAGCCTTTTCAGCTAGTTTGTCTGCAGACTTCTGCAGTGCAGAAACCAATGCAATGCAGTTCAGTGTGATTATGACTCACAATTATGATGACCCTTTAAAATTTTTGCCATAAATTTATTTATCTACTAACTGAATAGTCAGTTTGTGTGAACAAAACTGTACAATCTGGCATCTCTTGCTCTTTTATGTTCAATTTTAGTAATCAAACCACTTATATTAATCCTCTATGAACGTTGAAAAAGAAAAAAGTTTTATTAATAAGAACTAATATAAGTAAAAATTGATTACTATAGGCGATCGTAGGATTTTTTCCAAACGGGAACAAAAACTTTTTGAAAATAACTGACACTCAAGAAATCTGGAGCCTAAAATTAATTTTTAAACTTATCTTAATTAAATTATTACTCATTACTTAATATATTTTTCACACTTCCGTAATTTTTCTGTTTGGAAAACATACTGCAGAATTTTAAAAGGGAAGGCCTCCCTTTTCCTGTGTGGCTCATACTAGTAGCCCTCACAGAAACAACTCAAAATGACAGAAAAAGACTAAAAGTTTGTTGAAAATGTGCAAGAGTCGCTCAAAAAAGTTTGCATGTTGATCTTCGGCAATATGGAACCGACCCCTTCCATTTTAGAATCCATTTCTTCAAAGGGGCCTCTATGAAATCAACGAAGACAGAAAAACCATTACCATTGGTCCTTAAAAAAAGATACAAAATTTCTGCTTTATAACAAGAGTTTTGCGCTACTGATTAAAAATATAAACTTAAAAAAATCTTAATAAAAATACCCATTGAAAAAAACCATTAAAAGACAAACAAATATGAAAAAGGCAAGATGCCAATTTTTTCAATGTTTATATATTAAAACATGAAAGCATAATATTTCTTCATTATAGAAAAAAAAAATTAAACTTTTGATTCCAACCAACTGTTTTCAATACGACTCAAAAAGAATAAAAATTGGCTCAAAGAGAAACAAAACGTCAAAAGGCAAAAAAAAAAGAGAGAAAAAAAAATACAAGAAATAATAAATTAAAATACCGGAAGCATAACTTTTCTTCTCACCTGTGCAAAAATAATAATGGGGAAAAAAAGAAAATTCGCAAAAATGGGCAAAAAACGCCGAAATTTACTACTTAAAATTAAATAAATAAAAATCTAATTCATTTATAAAAAAAAGACTGAGTGAGCTCCCTCTTGCACTAATCTATCACTTTACCAAATTTAATTGTAAGTCAAACTGTTTGGGAATGCATAAAGAACAAAAACTGAACATACATACATACATACGAAAAAACCTCTCTTTTCTATAATAGATAATTTCCGTCCAATACTTTGAAGGTCCCATAATTTAACAAAATGATCTGTATTCATAACAGAAAAAAAAAAGAATACACAAAATTAACAAAAAAAATTGCTGACATAAAATATATTAATAATAACCGCAGGTATTGCAATAATCCACCAAAAAGATCTCCTTGAAATGGAAAAATGAATTAATTCTGGTTATAACTCCTATTTGATTAAATCATCAAAAGAAGCAAACAGTATCCAGTGTGGATGCTAATTTGTATTTTTTTTTTTTTTTTTTGTATAGACAGATGAAGGAAAATTTACGATCTCACAAATTGTCTGAATCTCTTTGGCACGAAGCCAAATTACTGTACGTCTTCCACATTTGAGTACAATTCATATCTATCAACTGAGTATTGTATAGCAAAGGATTCGGAAACCCTCCACGCTTTTGCGCCGGGAGGAGTTATTTTCATCAAAATAGGGGGAAAGTGAAGAATAGAAGGGCGATATTTATATTTTACTGAGCGTGAACTAACAAAGAACTCCGGAAATGCGCTCATATGACTCATTGCCTGACACCCTTTCCGGTGTAAAATCGTCCAAAAGTGGTAGTCTCCGAATCCGTTGCTGAACTATCTAATTCAACGCGATCCTGTTCATAGACGAAATTTGGGTTCCACGGAAATTTAAATGTAAACATCCCTCTGCCTGGCGCGTGCGCAGAAAGGCGGCTGGCCTCCATTTCTGATTGTCAGTAAATGACCGATTTTCATTGGTAGTCATCGATGTTTTATTCTACTTACGATAAAAGACCAACTAATATTATCTCGTCTGATAAGAATTATCAAAATTTAAAAAAAAAATCCAGTTTTATAATAAATTTCCCTGCTTTTTCCGGATCTCAAGGAATCCCCAGGTCATAGCGAAACCCTACCCTTTTTTGCCAACCCCATCTCCCTAAACTACACAGAGAGGAAAGACTGACAGCGTTCCCATAGCAACACCCTCTTTCAGGTGGTGGAATTCTCAAGATGAGTACATTTCGAATTTTTCACGGACTTTTCAAGGACCCAACAAAAAAAAATCAAGTACCTTTCCGGACTTTTCAAGGACCCAACGAAAAATCAAGTACTTTTCCGGGGCCCCGAGTACGGCAAATAAAATTCAAGGAGTTTTCAAGGACCGTGGGAACCCTGGAATACAGACAGACGAGTAAAATATCTCAATGGTGATCCGATATTTTCAGCTAGATTTTAACACGGTAAATGTGGTAGCCAAAGCAAGCCACCATATTTACCGTGTTGATAAATTCCCTATGGCTTCACGAGTTCCTATTTTATGAAGAATTATCTAATAAGTCAGTACATTCGATCTTCATGTTTTCATGCACCCATATAAAATTAGATATACAGTGAAAAAAAATTCGATCTTTTTTAAGTAAAAATAATTTCTTTATGATGTAGTTTGATGACACAAAAATCTAAATGAATTAGAATTTTACTCTATTAGGTTGGTGCAAAAATAATTGTTTTATCCCTTTACAAGATAAAGCACAAATTGTGAAACGATGAATGAAAACTTACCAATGAATGATATACTTTCCATTATATCCGCTAATAGTTTCCCACTTTTTTTTTTTTTTTTTTGCAACTTCATTACCAACATTCATAGAGCTTCTGATCCTTATGAACAATAAAACTGACGAAGTATGGTAAAGAATGCACCAGTAATTTATTCGCCAATAGAAAAATTATCACAATGAAATATTTTTGCACAATACTTTATAAAACTTAAGAATGTCTCGTGTTTCACAATTTATCAAGTGTTTTTTTTAATTAATTCACAGTCTTCATTAAGCCGCTGTAGCAGTTCCTATTTGTACCTGTGACCCTATGTTCTATTGTAAACACGATTTGTTTCTGTATGTCTGGCCCACCCTTAAAGTTTGTCCCATGGTCCCCCCGTATGCCAGGTTTTCCAATTCTTCAGCCAAACAATTCCAGATACATAAATCCTTTGGTCTTTTAAACTCTGCAGAAAAGATTAAAATCAAATATACTCTTTCACAAATGCTGGTTGCACATATAACAGTTTTTGCTTAACAGACCACTCAAAGAAAAAGTAACATTTCCTCATTTTGTTTAAGAAAATAAAGCTTTTCTCCTTTATTTACAGTCATTTTATTTTTTTGAGTGGGTAGAGAAGAAAATACATAAATTTTCGTCGATAATCTGTGCACATGAGTGTTTTTGCGGCATGGCAAACATGAAAATGAGTAACTAAATTTTTTACGAAAATTTTGTAGCTTATTTTTAAGAATCCTAATTAAACATAACTATGAATAACGAACCACACCATTCGCCAGTGACCGATTACAGCTGGATCACTAGCCGATGCACCATTTCCCCAACAATTACCAGCGAATATTTTGGCACCCAATAACACACAAATTAGCAAATGAAGGTAAACAAGATCCAATTCTGTTTAGATTTGAAAGCAAAATTCAGTGAAGTTGGAATGCCTAATTTTAGAAATATTTGTCTGCCTAATTTGAAAACTAAAATTGGCATAATTATTTCAATATTTGGAAGTACTTATCAGCCTGAGAAATTACTTTCACTTATCAAAGGAAATAAGTTTTCTATCAGATCCAGAATTACTGGATCAGTTTTGAAATTAATCTCTTTGGATAAACTGTCCCTTGAAGTAGAAAAGTTGGTAGCAGAGAAGAGATGCCAGGAGTCAGTAACTTTATGTGTCTTCCTTTTTTATATATACTGTGTTTTCGAAATAAACCTACGTTTCTACAAAAAAAATTGAATTTTTTTTCTTTGACCCACAAGAGCATTTGTTCTAGACACTCCAAAATACAACCAAAAACACATTTGATAGATAATAAATAGTGTTTAATACTAAAAACAATAAGAAATTAGAATAAAACGAATATAAAACTGCTTAACTCTTTCTGAATGGTAACTTTACTAATTACTTTTTAATGGTAACTTAACTTTCTTTCAGTAGGGGGGGGGGGCCTCACTTTACAACCACCACTAGCAATTAACACACAAAAAAAAGAGCTAAGACTATATTTATAGGCTTAAGCCCTTGCAGTGCTTTTTCCTTCAGTGTAATGAATGTCCAGTTTGGCATTTTCTTCCAAAAGAGGCGAGTTTCATCACAGTTGTTGAAGACTTGATGGGGGGATGAATTTTTCAGCCTTTTGTACAAATCCAAAGATAACATAAATCTTTGGATTTGTACACAAATTTTTCAGCCTCAGACTTATCTGACCTACCATGTTCGCCGTTTGTTTTCGCAAAATTAGCACCGAGATCACGCTGATGAAATCCGAGACAAATTTTTCTCTGGAAAAATCGACGAAAACCAAAACCAACAATAACCGAAGTCAACAAAACCCAAGGTATTACTGTATTACGAATAAATCAAGTTGTCTTGAATAGTAGGAATTAAGTATTTGAACTAAAATCAGCTCGATAAAATAACAAATTCATTCAAAAATTTGACTGGTTAATAATTAAGTCCAACAGAAAGAAAAGTCATACCTTGAAGAAAGCAAATGGAGTTTCTAAAAATTCTTAATCTAAAAACAAGAGCTTCTTCCTAAATGCTATAAATATACTCTAGGGCTGGGAGCACATGGGTGACATTTTGCTGAGGAATTATTTTGTCTTTGTCGCTCTGCTGTTACTTTAGTTTTAGAGAGAACACATATGATGAGCAACTGTTTCCTGATCGAGTTTGCAGATTCAGTTTTCATCCTGGTAGAATCAAATCAACATATGGTCATTATTCAAAATGCAGGCAGAGAAAGTCAATGCTGTACTGTCGGTTGGCACCCTTCAGAACAAAAATGTAGCCAAGCTGTCATGTTGCCACAGTGTGAACCGATGTCTAATCATATAGACTTCACAGGAGACAAAATATTTCCCCAACAAAAGTCACTACAGAATTTAGGGGTTGCTGGATTCAAGTTTGTTTCACTACGATAAAGGAAATTGTTGTTTCTAAGATGATGAACTGTGAAGTAAGCAAAACAAACAAGCCATGTTTATAGTAAAGATTTCTTTCCTTGTTCTATTTCAGAAGCTATCTACCATTGCAGTTTTCTAATTATGGGCTTTTACTATGTTAATCTGTTTACATGTTTTTATATCTAGGGATTGTTCAATGCTGTCTATCTTTCAAATGGTTTCATCCCTATATTTTTTTATGCATTAAAATCTATGCATGTGACTAATTAAAAATACAACAAATTAAATAGATCTTCAATGTTTTCACAATTTTGACCCTAAATATTAGATCTTGAGTCAATTGTCAGCCCTCAATAAACACTTTGCTTAATATGTACTACGAAAAGAATCTTTATTTTAGTAAACAGCAAGATGGTATTCAAATGAAATACTGTGGAAACAAGTTAAAAACTTTTTCCTCTTGCAAATCTGGAAGTTCATTATATAACATTTTTACACTTTGTCTGTCTTTAGTGCAACAAAACTGTTAAGGTTCATTCAAGGTTGCAATTAGTATATTTTAACAGTGAAACTGAAAAAAAAATGTATTTAATAATGAATAACCATATTCAGACAAGGTAATGTCTTTCTAGAATTAGTTCATATTTTCATACATGTACTAAACTTTCACTGCAATTGCTGACCAAATAATAGTAATACACTATGATTTATCATATTCAAATTGTTTTCAAAGAATCACTTTACAATAACTTTATTATATCTTTAAAAGAGGAAAACAAAATATGAAATATCTACATCCATTACATATACTAATAAAGAAAACTTGAAAACACCATGATTTCCCTGAACATACCAAAAATTATAAATGGTTTTATAATTGTTATCACATGTATTTCAATCAATATTTATTAAAATAAAGTAATATCACAAAATCAACAAGTAAAATTTGCATGAATAGCAACATAAGCATGTATAATGTTTTCCGTACAGCATAAAAATAATATGTACACAATTGTACAGCTCCACCTCTCTAAGTTGTAAACAGCAACAGAGAAAATGGTTCAGCAAGAAACAGGTCAGTTCCTTAATGCAGCAAGCCTAAAAAATATAACATTATTACTCAGCTTGAATTTCTTTCAGATAAATTAAAGATAAAACGGTTTTTAACTTCAAATAATTTACTTCAAAAGCTAAAAAAGAAACTAGCAAACTAGAACATTACTAGTCTAGTGTATTAAAAGATTCAGCAGTGACAAAAATTTAGCATTGAATATAAATTTCAAGACATACAGGATAGTTCACAGGAAGTGCATGCTTTTGAAATGGGTATTACTCTGCTAGTAGAAGGGTACATGTGTCTGCAGACTCCCTATACCAGTGGTGCATAAACTGTGGGTCGCTAAATTCAAGTGACAACAAAAAATATAAGGCTTTTCTTCAAAAAACGTGGTTGTGGCCCCTGTGGGGGTCACGAAAAAACTTTACACAGTGAGGAGGTGGAAATGAAAATAGTTAGCACACCACTGCCCTATACAATGCCATCATGATGCTGCAAGCTCAACTGTTATCACAATGTTTGTTTATGTGCAGTTTGTGATTAAATGCAATAGGTCTTGAAAGTTCATTTCAACATTGAATATAATGGTAAATCCACCCAGTTGCAACATCATTTTCAGATGACAAACTATGGATTACACAAAAGATTACTCGCACAGTTCAAAAGCAACAAGTGGTGTGGCGAGGAAGCATGCAGGACTTTCGGGTAATTTTTCTTGGAAGTAGAGGACATGATAGTAATCGTCAATCCCACTGGCTGATGAAACATGTTTGCTAACTTTTGTGAATCAGAGATCATAAACCAATGGGATGTGTGGTTTCAACAAAATAGAGGCAATACTAGTAAGGCCAGAGCTTCCATTGATGTTTTTCAAGTTGCATTATCTAAACAAGTAATTCATTGCTTAGATGATATCCAGTAGTCTGCTGGTTGGTTGTGTGAGGTTTAATGGCGCAAGAGCCCAGTAGTCTGCTAAGTCCTGTTGATTATTTTCATTTTTAAGTTATTTGGAAATAACACAGTCTTGCACAATGAGCAGAGTGAGGGTGAGCTTCTGAGAATGGCTCCAAACAGTTATCACTTAAATAACATTTTCTGCACTTATGCATCTGAAAATGGCATGTTATATTATTTTTCATATTTTCTAAATAATTAATGGAGTAGTGTGCCCCTTTAAAAAATACCTGTTTCCCATGGACCAGCAGAACTAACTATTCATTAGTTCTTTCTAATGAAATGAAAATAAAAATCACACTTAAATCCTATGCTCTTATTCAAGTTAAGGTTAATACAGCTAGCTTCATTAAGGGAAAATATTTGTTCCAGTACAGGACATCCATCTCGTATATAAAAGAAAATTAAGTCTAAACGAAGTTCATTTCCTCAGGAGATACCCCAAAGTATTTTCATGCTTTCTTACAATAAAATCACATCTGCTTTTTAGTTTTGCTTTACTTAATTCACAAGTCACTCTGTGAAAGATATGTTGATATTTCATTGTACTGACAAAATAATACACATTTATGTAAAGTCTGCAGTAGTTATATAAATTAACCATGCCCACTAAAAATGACAAGGTGCAGAAATCTAAAAATATATAAAATACAAAAATGATTTTACAATCACTCTGAAAGTTCAATAAAATGACTGAAATTAGTTTTCTCAACTTTAAATTAAAAAAATATTTACGATTCTACTCATGAAAGAAAGAAAAATGAATATTGCACAAAAATAACTTCCCTGATCTCAAAAATGCCAAAAGTTTCAGGACCATAAAAACAAATTAAGCCTTGATTAATAATTAAAAATGGCTTTGAAAATACAAATACTCAATGTGCTTGGTTACAATTTAGATGTTCAGCAATAGGTGCAATTTAGAAAAGGTAAGCCTAATGGATGGATGTGCAATTTTATGGTTAGATGGCTCTACACTGAAGCTATCGTTATTAGTTGTCTGTATTTATTTTGTAAATAGGACTCAATTCAACCAAAACATGCTCGATTTTGATAACGGTTCTTGCAGCTCATATTATTTATTAAAAGCACATGAAAAATATATCCATGTAAAGAAACAATCCACATGATTTCAGTGTGAACAAACAGGTACCAACTTCTAATTCTGGTAGACAAAAAAACACTGTGCTATATTTTGAATTAGCCTATAAACTTAATAATATTTTATTTGAAGACAAAGGAAAAGATCACCATATTTAGTCATTTTTTTCTTTGCAGCTTTAATCACATCAGTACATCCACAAAATCTTTCTATTAAACCTTTAAGCTTCAGGGACTTAATTCCTAAAGAACTCCTTTAAATACGGGGAGTGAAATCCTCACATGTAACTGGTACAGCAGTTGTACTGGCCAGTATTTAAAGGTAAAAAAAAAGTCTGGCACAGCAGTTGTACTGTACTGCCCATAAGCAAAAGGTTAATTATTATGCTCTAAAGCTGCCATGAGAACTTTTTATAATAATGTTTGAGCTAGCAAGAGATGTGTAGCTTATTTATTAAAACTAAATTAATTTAAAAAGTACACACAAAAATGCTTTCATTCACATGTAGATTTTTTTAAATAAAAGTATATTGTTCAGCTATTAAATGAAGTTTGTATTCATACATGAACATTGTGTTTGCCGTATATTAAATTTAATTATGGAAAATATGCCTTAAATTAAATTTTAATTTATTCATTTTATTTTTTATTTCAATACATAATTTTTTAAATAAAAATCCTTTTAAGAAACACAGTGTTATTACCTTCGTGTTAGGGCATCCTCTTCAGAACGTGACACTGAAGCAGTGGATAAACCCTCAGTTGGAACCGATTTTGCTCCAGCCAACTGATCCATTATATCTAATCCATTTTCTTCTGCAACTTGTTGAATAAGACTATCTACTTGTGCTAAAGGAGTTGAAGTAGTAGTAGCACTACCCATAGCATCTTCAACCACCTAAAAATAATTTACAGCAGAATTGTGAACATAAAGGCAAAAAATAAGAATATTTTTTCCTAGCTTAAAGTTATCTATAATTATGCCTTACTGCAAGTTTTAAGCAATCCAATAATAAATACATATTATTAAATTACAAGACAATTTTATGAAATTCAACATATCAGTCTTTTCTAAAGTTTTAAAAGCGAATTGTTACTACATATCAGAAATCAGATCTCAAGGTGCTCGACTTTAAGCACTCCAGAATTTTTCTGAAAGCAATATTTCTAATAGTTACAGAGGCAACACCCACTTTATAATGCTCCAAATCTATTACAGAAAAATATATTCACTATTTTAAATTTACATATACTAATTCATCTTCTAATTATTTTACATGAAGAAACTTAATACACAAGCACATTTAAAGATAAAAAGTTTTTTGCAGAGATATAAGCATTTAGTCTATCGTTTAATTTTTTTTACTTTTTCGTATACGAAGTATGCAAAAAGAAAGTATTGTAATCGTCAAAAAATTCGAACTCGAGATTTTGACAAATCTCCACATTTTAGACCTTCCCGAGTCCAAAAAACACAATTTTTGAATTATGTCCATCTGTGAACATGATAACTAGAAAACTATTAGAGCTACAGGGATGAAATTTGGTATGTGATCTTGGCCTTAAGATGCATGGAGAAAAGTATTACATCATTCACCTATGATGGCTGCTCACACTGGTCTACATACTATCAACTTGTGCTGTTCATTGAAAGTCATGGCAACAAATTCAACATTGAATTCCCTATATAGAAAGGCTTTTTCCAACAAGAGACATGAAAATAAAACTGACAACACTATAATATCAAATTGAGAGAAAATGTGATGAAGAAAGGGCTGTAAGAAAACCATTCCCTACATTAGTAACATCAAAAAGACACACATAATATTGCGTATTCATGATCCTGGGGCATCTAAATATACCTTGCCCTATCCCTATCCCTCTCCCTATTGCTATGCCCCCACTGTCCCACAATTTTTTTTTATTACCTTTTCCCTCTTGAGGCAAGCCACATGCCAATCTAATAAATTTTCTACAAACATAATTAATGTTTTTTATCCAGTACCTTTTGTTTAACTTTTATTACACTGTCTATTCCACATACTATACAAGCTACACTTGTTTGCAACAATATTTCTACTTTTACAATTATTTTGAGGTATCTTCCAATTCAATAAAGACTTGTAAAAAATATGTAGATTTTGAAGTGAATAAACACTCACAGATGTATGGACATCAAGATCTTCAAACTGCTGTTCAAACTGCTCCATCACAGCAGATACCTGAAACAAATCAAAACTTCAATTTTAGTACCATTACAATAGACACACTGAATGATTCTACTTTAAAATTAATTCTTTCAATAAAAATAAATCATGAGCACTACAAAAATTCAACCCTTCCTGTTACACATACTTTATCTATTAAGTATGAATAAAAACTTTTAGAAAGAACTAATAAACTACAATAATCTGCTAAGGTTTCAGCTTAATCAACTTTACGATTCTTAAAATTCTGCTTTTTTGAAAACTCAAAATAATTTTATTTTTTAAAGTTTCAGCAATTAAAATCTGTTATTTTCCATCAAGAGATAATAAATATATTTGAAAACAGTAATCAAAAAGAAAAAAAATCAAAAAATTTTAATGTCGAAGAAAGTAATAGTGTCAATAAGATACAACATAGACAAATAAACTGTCAATACATCAAATTTATAAAGACTTTTATGGGTGTGATGGACAACAGAAATAGTGGGAAAGGATAGAGAGGCAGAAATTAAATCCCAGACAGAAGGTCATATCCGAGACCTGTGAAGACTTCTTTCTCTAGAGATCTAAAGAAATTAGATTTTTTTAAGACAGGTTCTAACCACAGACAGCAAAGAATGCCTAACGGAGTGATGCCAGCTCATTAAGGCCTTGCAAATCTGAAAGAAACTTGGGACCGACCAGCCTGAATTTGTAAAATTTCTCATTTAATAATCTGATTATTTACATTGAGGATGGAAGAATTTTCCAAACTTTTGAACTCTCACTTTTTTCATTTTTCTTTCCTTTCCTCTGGCAAGTATTATGTGATGCAACACAAATGGAAACTGAAACCATGATGATTGATGCTTCTGTAGAACATGACAGCCTATATAAAGTCTTTTGTTATATGCATGGAAGATAAATTATGATGTTGCAAAGAAAAAAATGAACCATCACTTTCTGTGAACCACACATAAGTACCAAATACAAAAAAAAAAATTTTTAATTGATCATCCCTGTACAGATAGTGTCAGTTTTCAAAATAACAAAAAGTCATTTTTTAGATGAGATGGTCTGGGTGTTGTTTCCATAATCCTTAAAAATTCCACTTAATGAAAAAGAATCCTTAAAAATTCCACTTAATGAAAAAGAATCCTTAAAAATTCCACTTAATGAAAAAGAATAAATTATTCCAAACATCATACAACTTCATGCTCATAGCCTTAGGAAAAGCATAACATTGAGAAATAATTTTAAAGGTTACTGAAGTATCCAACTTAAAACCAACAGAATGATTGAGAATCAAACAAGAAAAGCAGTGAAGTATTTACTTGTGACTATTAATATTGGACTAAAGAATAACAATTTTTACAAAAATAAATATTACAAGAAACACCGAAACAAAATTACATGATGTTAACAAAAGACACAACAAATCATTTTGAAAGCAAAAGTTAAAAATTTGCTTAAGTCTAAAGAAACTGAAAACAGTAACCAGTTGTCGCCTTACTTGGAAAAAATTGAGTTTTTAAACTTATTCTACAACAACGAAAAAAATGATTAAAAAAGTGGAAAAACAAGGAAAATACTGGCAAGTTTTTAATACAGCAGATAGTGCTTCAAATCAATTTTAGGTATTTTCTGAATATTACTGCAGATATATTATAACAATCAAACCAATATCATTAAAAATATAACACTCTTCCCTTATGTATATATCTATATTTTTTAAAGTTACCGACTCAAAAATTACAATTTTCAGTTCCTAAGGGACCATTTTGTGACCACCAAAAACAAATTTGTGCCAAATCTGGCAATTCTAAATCTGAAACACATACATGTATGTATTCACCTTTATTTACTACAGAAAATATCATAAGAAATATTTACCTTTTGAAGATCCATGGAATTGATTGCCTTATCTAAAGCTTTGACAACAGAACCCATGTTTTTAGTCACCTTTAATACATGAAAAATATTAGGAAGAATTTTCTACAAAACAATTCTATAAAATATTTTAAGAGTTCATGAAATATATGAAAACTAAAGGAATAGATAGAAAAAGTTATATAATAAATTTGAAATTAAAGGAATTTGATACTACAGTAGAACCCCGGGAATCTGAACTAATTGGTGCTGACCTCTGTTCAGATTCTGATGAATTCAGATTATCTGGGAAATTTGGTAAAATACTCTTGATATATCAAATGCGGTAAAGTATTGACTCTGGGTACTGTGAAGGTGTACGGAAAGATCATGCGGCGATTCGCACGGTACAGTGGCAAACAAGTTGAGGGTAAAAAGAAAGATATCAGAGTTTGTTTCTACTAATTAATTGTATTCAGTCTTAAAAACCAATTTGAATACTTCTTTTAAGTTAGGAATAAATATTAGCTTTGTTTCTGATTTGTAATTTTTATTTTACCTTCATTTTTCAGTAAAGAATTTTCAAAAAATTAAGAAAAGGTGTTCAGATTATCTGGAATTTTGTATTACCGGGGTTCTACTGTATCTTCTTACTAAGATTAAACCAAAAGTATATTTAATCATATAAAGCAAATTGAAAGATAGAAAAAATACCATACCCCCTTCATTGTTAAAGCACTTTGAACTTTAGACGAGACTGCATCAATTTTAGAAGCCATTCGTAGATAATTTAAAGCTTCGTTTTTTTTACGAATAGCATTTTCAGCATAAATTTTTGCACCTTCCATATTTCCTTGCTGAATTGCCTAAAATATTTTAGAGAAGAAGGAAATTTAAATAATTCTGTCTTGCATGTAAGTACAGCATCAATATTATGCCTTTAATATTGAGCACATAGTGGATCTCCATATTTCATATAAATTAGGAGAACGAATAATTAAAGCACTTAAAAACATAACCGATCCGAATACGAAGAAGAAACTAAGGAATATGAAGAAAATAATGTTGTTTCTGAACTCCCCAATCAAATCGTAAGAGCTACAGTAGAAATAGTTGCCAATACTGAAAAATAGCTGTTACAGGGAAAAAAATCATGGCTAAATTAAATTTAGTATTTCAGTAAAAATATAATTTTGAAATAATATCCATCGTGAAAAAAGTTACTTTAATAACGCTTATGGGTGAAAAAATTTAATGAACAAGATAAGATAAAAAGATCATGAATATTATGATGACTGTGGTTCAACAAAATTTTAGCTAAAATTTAACATCAGAAGCAAAATAAAATAATGATAATAAAAATATTAAATATACCACATTTAATCAGATATCAAACAACATATATATTCAAAATACCATTATTTTATTGAAACTTTCCTTTCAAACTATGCTTTTTGAATTATGAAACCCCTATTTAAAAAATAGGATTTTTTGAAACAAATAATAAAGTTTGTCCTCTACCATCATTAAAAAGTTCTCCAGAAAAATAATTATGCAAACTATGTTAGTTTTAAAATTTGTAGAAACAGTTAAATTTAAGATATATATATTATTAGGATTAGAAGTTCTTTATTTATAATACTATTTTTTGTATAAGAAAATAAAATAATTGCAACATTACTCTTTGAATCATAAAATCTCTTCAAGTGACAATTTCATGGAATTTCATATTTCTTTAAAATGTTGCAGAAAAGAAAACAAAAAGGGCATTCTTTCATCACATAACAATTTCTTAATAAATCTTTTTAGCTCTTGCTTCTTAAAATACAAATGTTCGAGAAAAAAAATTATCAAACAAACAAAATATCCTTACAACAGAAAAACCTAGAACTATTCATTTTATAAGCATAGAATGTTATCTAAAGGGAGTACGAGACAATAAGAGATGTAGAAAACTAACAGATTCCAGATTGCAAATGATTAAAATTACCTTCCACAGATGGAGTTTAGTTATATTGACATCCTGATTTGAAACAACTCGAGTTCTATCTAGGGATGGACCTTGTAATTTTGAACTCCAATCAGATGACAAGGACGATATCTGAGCTGGCACCTCCCTCTCCAAATTTCCACACCACAACCAGGAGGAGAATGTTTGATCCAAATCAGATTTAACATGCACCAGGCCCACAAACATGGCGTATCTTCAGTGGAATCAAGTTTGAACCTGGAGACCTTCAGCTCCAAAGCCAAGACCGTACCACTAAATCACCGTGGCACCCTTCAACAGATTTATTATGGAAGCTATGAAGTTTTCTCCAGCTGTTTTCAAAATATCTGTAATGGGAAGCCATGCTATTTTTTTTTTCCAAAAGGTCTATGATTACACAAAGATGGGAAGTTTTTCTGTAAAAGCCACTTAAAGAGTGAGGAAATCCTGTTCCAGATAAAGATATCCAAAGAAATAAGTTAATGGAAAACCAGCTCTTGAAAATGAGATGTCACTGACTAGAAAGATTTGACTGAAAGCTTAAATGTTAATTTAAAAAAATCTGTATTGTATATTTGGAAATATAAGGTGTTTCGGAAATTTGTATGAAGATAGAAGATTCAATTTGCACAGAAAGAATGGAAATGAAGCTAGATTTTTTTTTTTTTTTTTTTGCCACAAAAACAAAATTTATTGGTTTCTTAGTTAGCAATTTAAACCATCAGATGGTTCTGCAGTTGTCAGAGCAATGTGTTATATAAGATATGACAATGATTCTAGTTATGACTTACAAATGCTCAATGTGCTATCCTACACTCAGGAGCTCAGCTGTCAGGTGAGGAACAGAAGTGGTGCTTAATGCTGCAAAAAGTGGGTAACTGTATACTTTTAAATGGAGGATGATACACTGAACATTTTTAAGTCAATACTTCATTTATCGCCTTATCCTACATAAGGCATTACATTACTCCAACAACTGAACAGCCATCTGGTGGTTTAACTTATAAACTATGCATCCAATAAATGCTGGTTTTGTTACAGAAATCTAGTTTAATTTCCATATTTTTCTGTGCAAACAGCATCTTTCTATCTTCATTTGTTTACAAATTATTGATTTTTAAATTAGTTCCAAATTTCTGTAATACCACGTGTTTGCTTTTCTAATTATCAGTCATTTGCTGCCAAACAAATCAAGACTCGTATATATGGCAAATCCAAACTGAAATGAAAAATATTAAATATCTAATAATACATAAATAACAAAATCATAAGTTTAATCTTTTATATGGACAATAGTACATAATCCAATGGATGAAAACTTTTTTTTACATGAAAGAATAATAAAACAGACCTTTTTAATTTTATTTCTCTGCAATTTCTCATCCTTTTCGGCTCTTTTGGACAGTCTTTCAAGTTGTTTGCTGCTAAACTACAAACAAAACCATTAAAAAAATGTGCAATATTTAAAATTCAGAAGGATTAAACTGATGATTCATATACAAGTAAAAGTCAGGACAGATGTTTCATGTCATACATGTGTTCTCACATAAAGCATGTTTCTCATTCAAATATGCCTCTTTCAAAATTAAGATGGAAAAAAAAACCACTTTTAACAACAGGACAGTCTACTTTAGCATTGTACTTTCATTCACAGTTTCAAAATCATGAAACAGAAAGAAAAATTTTATAAAATACTTAATATGGCCTCAGTTCTCTTCACTGCAGCAAGACTAATGAAGATTAACACTCCTCACCTCAAGATAAATACTTGTAGAAAAAAATAAACATATACCTTAGCAAGTCGTAAAAACATTCTTTTTTTTTAAATGTACACACATTTTTTATTAATCTTTTGTTACTTTATTAATAGACTGCACAAATCAAAGCAATCAACAAGATCAATTATTTCAAGCTCACATAGTACCTACATCAAAACCAATTTCATGTTCTGTATTGCTTTCAACGCTGAATTTTGGTTACAGTTTTCAGAAATCTCACATATTGCTAAATGTAAAGTAAAAATGATCAATGCCCTTATTTTTTTTATCAATAACTTTTCAGTGGTTTTCCCTTTTCAAAAGTAATACATAAAGCAAAATATGACAAAAAAAAACGTTCATTAAGAAACTGAAGAAAAAAAAAAAAACTTTAAGGGAAATTGCATAATTCCTTTGTTAAAATACACTTGCTTTGCCAATTACCACACACATGCCATTTAATAAAAATAAACCCACTTGCTTTTTGGTAAATTCAGTACATAAGAAAATAAGTGTTGTAAGTATGTATAGGCTAATATATAAACAGAATATAACAAAAAATCTGGGAAATAAGTATTCTGTAGCTCATGCAGATTGACATCTTCGCATTATTACTTCAATTTTTCATTTGCCTTTTTATTATAATTATTTTTCAGAAGTTCATGGGAATTTTGGGTGCCTACATTTTCTACAAATAAGTGTTATTCCAGTTATTTGTGACATTTATCAATATTATTTTAAACACTAAAAATTCTGAATTTCCAAAAGAATTATACAGGGTTCGTACACATTTCCTTAAAAGAAAATCAAGGACTATCAAGGACTTTTAAGGACTAAAAAAACCCAAAAAATAAGGACCTCTAAATTGAATAAACTTAATGAATTGTCGCACGCATTTTTAAATAAAATCTCATTTTTGCAAATTCAACCTATTAGATAAATTATAATATAAAACATAGAAGATCCATTACAAATTTAACACAACAAAACTCCTAAAAATACGAGTTAATAAATTGATGAAAAAAAAACCCATGAAACTGGTAATCAAATTAAATATCTTTTAATTCCAAACTTTTTTCATTCAATTTTACATCCAAAGTATTTATTTTCTTTTTCAGAAATTGTTTTTCTTAGTTCATGCGATTGAATAAATAAATTTATGTCCTTTGACTTTTCAGTCTCATTAGCCAAATCATTTGCTTTCTCATTTGTTTGGTGCATGTCCGTTTGGAGGAACATTTTCTTTTGTTTTAAAAAATCTATTTCTTCCTCTAGAGCTTTTCGTTTCAGTTGTTTTGTTTCAGTCTTTTCTTTGGATCTTTCACTTTCTAAATACTGCATGTATTTTGCGCTGAAGTGGCAGCCGTCCTCATTTCTTTAGTAATTTTTAAGTCATAAATAGCCCCAGACAGCTTAATAAATCGCTGGAAAATATATGAAGCATCTTTTAAATTTTCTATTTCCAGGGCCTTGTTCACCGAAAAACCTCATTGTCCATGTGACAGTATTAATACCATTTTGATAATCTTCCGAACTTTTTCATAATGATTATTGCTAAAATAAGTTTGTAAAAAATTATCAAGGGAATCACTCTTTGGATTGAAAGAAGTAAATTCAAATGAATTTGGCTTTACAATATTTAACAGAAAATCTGCATAGAGTAACAAAATTTCGTCGCAATCTTTTCCCAAAATAAATTTCTTTTGCGACAATACAATCAATACCTTTTTCATTTTTTCCTGTGCTTTTTCGGGTTATCCAGCCATTACTCGTGGATCAATGCAAATCGCAGGTCTTACTAGTGCATAATTCACAGGACATTTCTGCATGAAATGTTTTATCATTGTTATGATGTTTTTCCGACTATCCTGTCTGAGTGTGAAAACATCCTTATCTGATAATTCCTTATTTTTTATCTTTTCTTTTATTAGTTGCTCTGCAGCAAATCCTAAATACACTTAACTTTTATCATTATACAAGTTTGGGTCACTGAAGTTGAATTTGCATAAAGTCTCAGGTTTCTCAATTCTTTCATTCTTTGGTTTCAAAATTTTGAAATGTTGAATGCAATCATTAACAAGTTTTAATACATCACTGGCAAAAAACGGAAGAAAAGTTTTATCACTTTGATACTGTTATAAAAATGGTAACAGCACTTATGACAATCATTCCTATGGAACCATGGACCAATAAAGGCAATCTGTAATCCTCCCTTATTTCCCAAAGTGTATGCAATGGATATGGATTCGTAGAACACGAGCAGTGTCGTCCCCCCACCCCCGCCACATTCCACGAGAACCACGTCGACCGAGATTAGAGCCGCCGAGAAGGAGGAATTAGAAAAACGATAATCGGTGAAATTTTAAATTTTTTAATAATGACAGGGTAAAAAGTAAGGACTTTCAAGGACTTTTTAAAAATGGGGCATAAAAATAAGGATTTGTAAGAACTTTTAAGGACTAAATGTAAAAGTAAGGACTTTTAAGGACTTGTACGAACCCTGTTATATGAAAAGTATATGGTATAGTATTCATCAAGAGGATGAAAAATTACCATAGAACATAGGGTCACAAACGAAGTTTAGAAGGTGATAATCACAAAAATACAGGGCGTCCAAGAATTGTTGGACACTGTTCAAAAATTAATTTTTAAAAACTAATAATATTTCAACTATGAATTTTTTTTAAATGAAAGCACATTTTAAACATTTTTGTTCAAATAGGTAACACGCTGTTTTGGTGGTCCAGAGGGTCGTAAATTACTGAAAATCAAAAATTAGTTTATAGCCATTATCTGCAAAAATATTAAAACTGGAAGAAAAATAAAAGCATGAAATTGTAGGGAATTTTACGCTCTTTAATTTGTTAATTTACATGTAGCATGAAAACTGAAGAGTTTTCGAGATATTCAAGAAAAACTAAAAAAGGCACCAAAAACACAGATTGGCTTCTGCCGATGGGCTTGCTACCGATCAGCAGAATCTGATAATTATTTCTCATGCAGCTTAATTTAAGCACTTCGACTTTAACTTATGAGTCAAATGAATTTCTACTTTTCTCAAGCCTTATTAAAGCTGCTGAACTAGCAATTTCTTTATTTCACTTTCAAAATTAGAAGATTCCCCGTTCTAAACTGTAAAAAAGCTGCAAGTGCATCTGTGATGGTCTTTGGCCTCTCAACAGAGAACAAGTGAACTTGGATTACGGTAATGGATAGATACAATATATTAAAAATCGTCGCCAAGATTAGAATTTCTTCCTAACTACCAAAAAGAACAATAAAAGATGACATTCAACTTAGCACTTTCCTTCTTTCCCAGTGTAACACATACACATATGTAAACAGGGTGTCCACTCTAACAATTTCAATGATTTCCTCAAGAAAGATGCACCAATCAACATGCAACTCTTTCTCCAGGCAGCGGTTGATTAGCTTAAAATAATGAAATTCAAAGTTTCATAACTTGTTCAAATTAAAACATAGAAGAGTGGGACTTTTCTTGTTTAAAATCCTATTGTGTCACGAATATTTTACTGAATATGGCTAATAGGACTGGGAGACTGTATAAAAATTTAAATTTTATAATTTTTTCAGCATTACATTTAATGACTTGTACAACATAAAATATAATTCTTTACATCATTTAAAGCATTTTTCCACTGGAAGTATGTGCCTATCTCTTAATGGTTTAGAAATTAGCTAATGGGCCACATTAGAGTAGACATCATGTACAGGGCGACTTTTAATTAACCTATAACTTTTAACTGAAATAACATCTCAGAGTCTCACTAGATGGCGCCACAAATGCCTGAAGTGGCAGAGGGTGTAAAAGGAATTTGTTTCGTATCAGTTCCATGCCATTTTGAAAATGTCTCCCAAAGTGCCATATTCAACCGAAGATTGTACATTTATTGTTAAAAATTGGTATGTATGTGGCGAAAATGCCACACCATAGAACAGACAGTGTGTTTGATACCATTAAAAGTGTGTTTGGAACCCAAGTTATTGCCTATCAATACCCAAACAGTTATCCTAGTACATTGCATTGGCCACCTTATTCACCATATCTGAATGCATGTGATTTCTTTCTTTGGGGTCATATGAGAGATTTGGTGTACAAGAAGAAGCCGACAGACCTTATTAGCCTCAAAATGTCCATAACTGACTCATTTGCAAGCATTAAAAGAAAAACTCCTGAACTTGTAACTGACAACTTTGTGACTAGCTTCTGCTATTGTATCACCTCCGACGGTTCTCACTTTGAAAATATTCTGCAATAAAATCCTTTTCAACAAAAAAATGTATGTAGTGCTATCTGCAATGACTCAAGAGTTATTTCAGTTAAAAGTTACAGGTTAATTAAAAGTCATCCTGTATATTATATATATGTAAAATAAAAAGGAGAATTTTCACTTGAAAGATTTTTTCTGATTATCTTTAGCAGTTGACAGTAACTTTAACCTTAGCAATTAGCTTTTTTTAAATCTTAGCGATGATTTTGAAGTCATACGGAAAGGCCAATACAGAAAATGATTCTGTAATTCTATGATGGCTTGTGATGCCATTTGTATGGCCAGATCGATTAATTAGAGGGTAACGTTTTTTGCAAATAAAACACAAATGTCCAAAAAAAAAAATGGATGCAGTCTTAAGAGGGTATCCAGACCACAATCGCCTGCTATTACCACCCAATTTACAATACAAAAGAGGGTTTTAAAACATCAATTAGAGATTATATATGTATTTGGTACTTACTCGCAGCTGAAACAGAAGATCTGAAATAAAAGAACAATTTTTCTTAAGTGATTCAAAAACTATTAAGCGATTAAATAGATTTAAATATTAAGAAAATGTAACACATTAAATTTATATGATTTTGTCATCATAATTGAACTGTCATGCATGCAGACACAAATTTTCATTAAATTATTAGAATAGTATCATCCGAGAAAGTTATAGATGAAAATATAGTGCCGCTAAAAATTATTAGAATGCTAATGCAATGCTCTCACAATACAAAGGAAAATGAAGCTTGCTGAAAATAGCATAATATGCACATATCAGTATCCAAATTTAACCTCATTATATCCCTTTAGGTCTTTTTTTTTCTACATAAAAAAAACAACCCAATAATGTGCCTTGGAATCAAGTCTAAGCATATAAAAGATCAAAGTGCATAGAGAATGATATAGTATTAGATATTAACGTCCTGTTTTTGAAGCAAGATGAGGGTTAATTTTTTGGGACGGACCTCATAATTTTGAACCACTGTCAGATGAAAAGGACAACACCTGAGCTGGCACCACATCTCCAAACCAACAGGAGGCCATTTGGTCCCCTACATACCCCTGTGCAACAGGCACAATACATGATGGATCTTTAGAGGAATCGGGTTTCGAACCTGGAACCTCCGGCCCCAAAGCCAAGACCTTACCACTAGGCCACTGCGGCCTTATGGAGAATGATAGCAGAATGTTATCACAAAATTTTTAGCACAATGAACAAGCGATCCTTTAAAGGTGTGGAGGAACATCACTCTCAAAAGCGAGAGGTATCAGCATCTGATGTATATATGCTATGGTCTATACAAATGTTACAGTTAATGTGATTAATTTGTTATTATTAATACTAACTGTAGGCATTATTAATAATAACCACATAAAAATTGCAATTATTAATAATAACTGCTTAAAAATGCAGTTATCATTAATAACAACCGATTAATCACATTGCCCACAACATATGTACATGTTACAGTCAATGTAATAACTCAATTATATATAATAACTGGATCTCCAAGCGGTTAGAGATTAACCATTTAAAAACATGTTATAATAAGCAATTACTCCCACTAACTGAAATATAAATTTTTTGGAGGAGTGAGGGGACAAGGAGTGAAGGCTGACTGCAATGCGCAGAATTTTTTTCGGTCATGCTTTGTTACAAGAAACCAAGAGTCCCTTTGGTTATCAATTAAAATTTTGAAGTTCTTAGTTTCTTAAATTTTGATTTTATGTGTTAAAATAATTACATCAAAGCATATTATAGTTTCTAAAAATATCGAACATCCAACACTTATAAAAAAAGCAATTTTTATTCTATAATTTACTATAATAAGTATGCATATTAAATAACTAGAATCAACAAAACTACCCATATACTTTGATATTCATACAAAACATCAAATCTTTTGAGAAATCTCTCAAAATATAGTTTTCCCATTGATCTAAATTTTGAGTCCTTTTAACAATTTTACAATCAATATGCCATAGCTTTAGAGGTAAAAATAAAAAAACATTTAAAGTAATATGTCAATCAAGCCTTTTGATTTTTTTCCAAGAAATTTTATTTGAAAATTAACTAGCCATCAAATATAATAATAAACTATAAAAGGAAGTTCTTATATACTCAACCTCATTTACAACAGAATCATTTTTTTAATTTTGCATAACTTTGTTTTCATTATTATGTGATGCTGTCAGTCCAAGTTATTTTTTATAAAATAAAAGTTGCCCGACACCACAGGAATTTTTCACAAGAATACCATCTTGATAACGGTTTCCTTTTCAGTAAAGTAAATTAAAAGTCTTCAATCAGATAAATAAAACATATCCTACAATCATTTTTAATTTATTCAACTAAAGCTTCATTATGGAGTACAAATGAAGGTTTAATATCCTTAAAGATATTGAAGATAAAACATTGAAAATTTATCTATTCTTGACAATACAATATTTTACAGACAAATTATTAGTAATAAGAAACATCAGAGTATTATGATGTATAAAATATTTCTAATAAAATCACTTTGTGAAACATAGTAGGACCAGTCAAGTACAGCATGTCAATGTCCAGCCAGTTCATATTTTTTTAACACGTTCACAGAAACCTAGCTTACGTTATGTTATTTGCGATTAGCATTTCGTGTACAAAAATGTGTGACCTATTCCGCTTAGCGTTGTAGCTTTTCGCGAACTTTAACGGGATATCACGCTTTGTCCACGAATGTGTTAAATCAATTTTGTATGAACATCTTGAAGCTAACACAAAAAATTATATAATTGTCTGTGAAAGCTAATCACTAATAAAATAGGAGTTTTTTTTAAATCATAAAATACATGCTCGAAAACTTTCAAGCATCTATTTAGAAATGTAAACAAATAAATGAAACGACCATTGTAACCAAGAAACAAAGTAACTTAATGGATATAAGTTTTTATTCATAAGTTACACATATAATCATTAAGTGTCAAGGATGCAACTTAAAATATCAAGAAAGATAATATATATATATATATACCTTGCATATCAGGCATGATTGACAAACTTCTTAGTAGGAATAAATTTCGAAACGAAACAGAAAATAAACTATGAATATAACAGATCTAAACGTATTAAGTCATCCAATTTTACTCTTAAATAAAATACTAAAATCACACCATTTTAACCCAAAAAATAAAGATACCCATACGAATAACTGCACCAATACAGAAAAGACATATTAAAGAACCAGAAACAAGTAAAATAAAGCCTATTAACAGAAACTTGATCCGCACTCAAGGTGTATCACGGCCATGCGGTAGTGATATGTCGTTCACTCCGGAACGGATTCGTGTCCGCAAAAGGAACGACTGTATCCGGTTCCAACCGATCGGACCCGGATCCGCTAGAGATCTATCGGAGGTGACGAACATATCCGCTCCGACCCGTACCAAAGGAACGAATAAATCAATGATAATTAGTAAAAAAAACTTAACTTTTTATAAAAAAAAATTTTGAAAATTCTCCATCTTTTTACTAGATATAGAACTCGAACTTTAAAGAAAACTATATATCGCCTTTTTCTTAATGTTGAAATTTTAACGTTCATAAACAAAAATAAACCTAAAAATAATCAATGTTTGTTGAAAACTAATAACTTACATTTTGTCCCATTTTAAAAGTAATTACTTTTGAACCCTAATTTTATAACTGGTAAATGTGGAGTTTACGGTACCCTCCTGTTTCTCGCCAATTTTTCTTGGCGAAATTTCATGTTCCTTTTGTATCTCGATGAGTAAAAAAGGCTAAGGATGCTGTTCTTAGCGATAGTGATTAGATGTTTTGTTCTTGGGCCATTTCTTTCGCAACTTAAAATTTTAAGACCATTGATTTTTTTAAGTGCCTTACTCCGTAAATTTCTAAGTATTCGTCCATTTTGATTATTTTTAGCAAACTGGATTCCAAGATATTTTATCAATTCACTCCATGGAGTTATGGGATTTGAAGCAATTTCAAAATATATGAACAAAAACACTACATCACTTAAATAAAATTTTTCTCTTTTTGAAACAAGTTTTGAAGCTCCGTTAAAAAAACAAAATAAATAAAATCACAAGGGAAGAAAATGAATTACAAAAGTATCAACTTAAAACTAAAAACATTAGAATTCAAAGAGGAAAGTTAATAAAATCACAAAGTTAAAATCATAAAGTTTGTAGCGTAACTCTCTACTACACAATAATTCAAATAATAATGTAGGGATGACATCTACCCGATGTCTGGTTTTGGCTAAAATGATCAACAAATACTGAATAGGCAAGGATGTGACACATAAAAGACATTTAATTACGGACAAACACAACACACAACGTTACATTGAGAAGCTACAAAGTACATCTGCATCTGCAAAGTGAAAACAGAATAACAACTGACGTCAGTTTAGGTTGGCTCCGATTGGATGGTTGGGAGATGCCATTCGCAACATCCTCCCCCCTTTTTGAGGAGCTGGATAGCTACTCAAAAACATCATTTAGAGTCACTAAGTTCAGTCTCTTAGGTCTCTTTATGGCACGACCACATCTGGAACACTTGAGGCTGGTTAGCCTTTGAAGGATCTGGAATAGGAGATTTCACAGAAGTCTTTGGATTAGGAAAGTTAACGGACAGTTCGGTCAGTTGAACTTTCTGGAGTGGTAAACTTGTCAAGTCATTTCCACTAAGCTCAAGCGGAAACACACGTTGGATTGGACGAATTAAAGTAGAAGACTGAGTCTTTAATTTAACAGTTCTCACTAGTCCATCCTTTCCTGGAATCAGTTCTATTACGCGAGCCAAAGGCTACTGAAGACGTTTTTTCACATCGTCCCCAATCAAGACGATATCTCCTTCACGAATGTTTGACGACTGAGGATCTTGTTTTTGTCTTTGAATCAGTTGACCCAGGTATTCGCTCCTAAATCGCTTTCTCAGCTCTTCAATTACTTTAGCTCGAAATCTTAATTTCTTGCGGAAGTGATTAGCATCCCGCACATCTAAATCTTTTACCTCGGCAGTTGATATGTCAAACAAGAACATTGCAGGTGTAATTGGAGTAAGATCCTGCATGTCTTCAGAGAGATACGTTAATGGACGTGAATTAACAACCTTTTCACATTCGCATAAGATTGTCAACAACTCTTCATACGTGAATATGGCTTTACCTAAGGTTCTCCTGAGAAGCTCTTTCACTGTTCTCACAAGCCTTTCCCAAAAGCCACCCCACCAGGCAGCCGTGGGAGGTATAAATTTCCACGTTATACGTTGTATCTCTGCATATCGAGGAACTTCGTTCCAATCGATAGCAGCCAATTCGTTATAGGCCCCTCTGAAATTTGTGCCATTGTCCGAATATATTATTCGAGGTCTTCCTGTTCTGGCCACAAAACGACGAAAAGACAATAGAAAGGCATCTGTAGAAAGCGAAGAAACTAGTTCAAGATGTAATGCTCGATAAAAGGCACAGGTGTATAGGACAGCCCAAACCTTGGTACCCCGTTTTATGTACAGAGGGCCAGCCAAATCTACGCCTACTACTTCAAACACGGCTGCGCCTTTCACTCGATCAGCAGGTAGAGAAACTGGATCAGCTGTGGGAGATTTACTTTTAAATCTACGGCACCTAACACAAGCATTCCATATTTTTCGAACAGTTCTCCTGCCACCTAAAATCCAATACTTTTCACGTAGTATGCTGAGAAGCAACTATGTTCCAGCATGATAATTCTCAATATGAAGGTGCTCTACAAGTCTTTGTGTAAAAATACAATTGTTAGGCAGTAGTATTGGCGAAAGAAAATGAGGAGTGTCTATACGTTCAGTAATT
Organism: Araneus ventricosus; assembly: GCA_013235015.1. Lineage (NCBI taxonomy): Eukaryota > Metazoa > Arthropoda > Arachnida > Araneae > Araneidae > Araneus > Araneus ventricosus. Next base: position 2,497,526 of record BGPR01000038.1, read on the forward strand.
CGAGTTTTCACACGAATGATGTTATTTTCATCTCTGAATACACACATGTTAGGTGTTGATTTTTCATCTGGAAAACTCTGAGCTTGTATAGATCGAATTAGCTGGATCTCAGCACTCTCTATCTCCTCTACTGTTAATTGCCCTCTCTTTTTCTCATTGATTTTACTCCTTACATTATTAATAAATCTTAGAACCCAGGCAACTAATCTTAAGATTGAGTGAAATTTGGAAAATTTCCTTGCATACCACGGTACTTTTTCTTCTGACAAATTTAAATTACACAATCTAACTTTTTTCCTTTCTGAAGAAATTTCAGAAGTTTCGCAATTAATTAATTCGGTCACGGGCCAGTTATCTGGAGACTCTACCAACCACAATGGACCTTCCCACCAATGTGACTCAACCAAATGACTAGGTGAACATCCTCGAGAAATTAAATCGGCCGGATTAATTTTTCCCGGTACATGTCGCCACT
>BGPR01000039.1:0-141331 GCA_013235015.1 Araneus ventricosus
CGCGCCGCTAACTGATTTTGTAAAATGAAAATGATTTCTGTTTTTTAAATCCAAGTATATATGCATTTGAATATAATTATACAATTTGTGCACATTTTACATCTACCAATCTAAGGCAAGGTTGGGTTCTTTAAAGTCATGAAAGATTAGAATATCTTACAAGCTGCACATAAACTGTTACAAACTGAGAAACATTATTGACAGAGAATATGAAAAAATAACTAAAAACGAAACACAACGTTTAACATGTGTTTGTGTATGAATAGTGGCTATAATTTTATAAAGTGGCTATTTTTTATATTTAGTTAAAAAGGAAACAATAAATTTTGTTAAGAAAGCTAAGCATTTCACAATTTTGTTAGATTGCACTCCAGGCTTGAGCCATCAAGAACAATTGTTTGTTAGTTTAAGATGTAGATGACTCTGAAAGCACATATACAAGCAGGGCCGGTTTAAGTCCTAAACGGGCCTATAGGCAATACAAGTTTCAATTTCTTCCCTACTCAGTTTGAAAACTGAATATTTTTCATTCTTTTTCATACAAGCAAATATTAAGACTGACTGAAATTAAAAAGAAGTATATTTAATTTGCCGATCACCTTCAGGAGAGTGGTTTCAATATCTCAGAAATAAAAAAAAACCCTAAAATTTAAAGTAATTTTTTTTAATGAGTGTTGAAAAAATTGCAAAACTTTTTTACGCAGTCTAAATAATCTAATATAAAATTTATAGGGATATTTTGGAGCCAGAAAAACGGTAAAAAAAACTGGATCACACTGATCTTCTAGCTAAATTAAGAACATGAGAAAAAAAACCCTATGAATAATGTTCTGAAATTTAAACAATACTTGATTTCAATTTAAATAAATTCCAGTATACGGCTCTTGTAAATTAAATGAAAACACTAAATTAAATTACCTTGAAAATAATGCATAAAAATATCATAAGGCATTGGAAGCCTCCAAAGATATTGGGTCCCTAAGCAGTTACTTACTTTACCTATTTGATAATCCGGGCCTGTTTGCAAAAACGATTTGTGTTGAAACGGCAAAAAACTTGACAGGAAAATGTTGTTGACTAAAAATATCGTGAAATATCATTTTGAAAAATATCGTCAATCGGAATTCATACTATCTACTTTTAACAACTGCAAAGAAAATAGTTGAGTAGTTAGTTGAAGGCGACACCTGAATTTAAGAATTAAAGAACTGGATGGGAAAAAAAGCAATTTTTCTTTGAAGCAATCGATCAGTCTATTTCACCTGTCAATTATCTATTTTCTAGTCATAATGAATAGTGCATTTGTTCTTTTCAGAAAAGATCGAAATTTATCGTGAGCCAAAAGTGTCATATGGAGTTTTATCTAATTAGGATAATATTCACAAACTGTCTGAAGACGATCTTCTTAAATGTTGCAAAGACTTAAATGCAACTTTGTAATGCGATATTGATTTATTGAATGAAATCGAAATTTGTCATCGAGTTTTACCATTCAGGGACTCAGTAATACAATATTTATTTAAAAATAATTTATTTAAATTGTATCCAAATTTTGTGACTGTTCCGAAAAATACATTAATCTTACCAATTACAAATGATTCTGCAGAAATATCTTTCTCATGATTGAAAATAATAAAAAAAATTACTCGAGTTCCAGAATTTGCTAATAACGATTCAATTTCTTAGCTATGATATCTGTCAAATCCAGATGAGCTATAAAATTAATTTGTGATTATATTATCAACGAATTTGCTATAATGGATGTAAGAAAATGAAACAAAAATAACATATTGTTTGTTACCTTATTCTAGCAAGTCGCAGTTCAAATTGTATTTTATGAGTTCATGAAGCAATTATTTTTATTATTTGAATTGTGAATAGTTCTAAATGTGATTGAAATGCTAACTTTTTAAAAATATTCTAGTTATGTATCATTTTCATGTATTCCTTAATATACCAATTTGTGCAATGTAATAAATAACAAAATGCAATAAATTATTTATTCTGGATAAGAAATTATATCTGGGTATCTAGTCCTATTTCTAAAAAATAGGACTAGAAACCCAGTCAAAACTTATTACATTTTTTTCTACATGGTCTTTTCTTTGCAAAACAAGGCAAATTAAAAAAATAACAGAAATCTGTCACTTATTTCAAATTATTCATGCGATTTCACGGATAAACACCTTTTCAAGGTATTATGCGGAATGTTTGCCAAAATTGCTAAGATAAACAATTTAGAGGTTCATTCAGGGGCATCTCTTCACAAGCAGTTTTTTGTTTATGAAAAGAAAAGCTTATAAGAATTTCTACGCCATATTAAGAATCTGAGAAAGATTTTCTTCCACAAGTTTCCGAAAAGCTGCATTGCAACTTCCCTATTTTGCTATTCGTTTTAACGATAAGGAATTCAATTGTTGCCGCAAACGTTCCTTCCTACCACCTGCGATCCCGTCTAATGTAAAGCTTATCACCACGAATCTGTCACTGTCAATCAAGTCATCAATGGAAGAGAAAGCAGAGGCGGAAAACACGTATTTGCCGCTTACGACTGCAAAATTCAAACCAGGAAAAAACCGGTTGTTCCCATCTTCAAGGCGACCAAAGGAGAAGAAATAACACGGTTTTGCGGAAGTCGGAGTAGATTTGCTTTACGTAGAAAACCGTTTGCGGCGCTCAGAGGGTTAAGGACAATAATTTATTTAACTTATAAAAAAATTAAATTCATTTAATCTCACAAAGAACGAACTAAGAGATAATTTTAAAAAATAATCATCGTGCGACGTTTGAATATGTTTAATACAATTAATCAATGCGTATAAGGACAGATCTAAAAATACTAAAGCGGCATATAATTTCTTTGAGTTAATTTTATTCCAAATCTTATTATTTATTTATATTTTATTTCTATTAGTTTCGAAAATGTCATCTTATATTAACTCAAGATTATTTCCACTGATCGAAGTAGCTTATTGCATTTCAGCTTAAGTTCGAGAAAATAGTCTGTGAACTCATTAAAACGAATAAAAATGTTTAAAAAAACTTTAAATACTCTTAAAAATAACTTCGTAAAAGTTAAATGTTAGCTTTTTGTATTTTAATTCATTAAAATTTTTCACGGATTATGTTACAAGGCACTAAAAATTTCATAAAATGGGCAGGCGAAAAAGTATTTGAAAATTATTTGAACCATCAATAATAGGACGAATACATAATGTCATTGAGGATTTTATCATCACTGTTTATGAAAGAAATTGAATAAAGCGTATCAAAATGATTTTATATATTAAAATGAAACTAGCACTCTACAAAATAACAATTTATTTCTTATGCTCATAAAAATATAAAAAAATCTTTTTTGGTCCATAGAATTTTACATATAAACACTGAAATACTGTATATTCATACATATAGTAAATTACTATTTGAGGGGAAAATGAAATCCCGACAAGAGCCAACAATTTTATAGAAATGAGGTTTCAGGGGTATAAAATCCCAGCAAGATCCAACAATTTTATAGAAATGAGGTTTCATGCGTATAAAATCCCGGCAACCAATTCTATAGTAATTTTACATTTTAATCTTTAAAGATCCCGGGCAAGGACCCAAAATCTATAGTAAATTAATTTCTTCCTATCTCTTAACTGAGGCCTAATTTAATCTCACATCTGGGGGGGAGGTGTAAGACTAAAAGGAAAACTCAATTAAACAGCAATTAAATTTATTAAAACAAACATAAGTGAAAGATATTTACATAGATGAAGTATTTACATATTTGACAAGAGAGAGATTTAGTGTTTAGACATTATTAGAATTTTAACACTACGTAATGCTTATAGTAAACTTACATTATTTTAAAGGAGTTAGCCATCGCCCATCGCCGCCGTGATATCAGGGGAAAACCCCCGTAGCTCTTTAAGCCTCCCTAGACCGCACGTCTATTCCATTGAAAATCTAAGAGCCAAATCATACGGATTAAGCATTAACTCTTCGTTTTAAGGCTGTCTTCTCGAAAAGATGAAGCTAAGAGCTCCACCGAACCCATATTTTGGGGTAGAAAAAATTTGCTGATGATTACAAAATTTCAGATGATTGTTACAGAAATTTTCTTCTAGAATTAGTTGAAAGCCGTTTCTGTGTAACAATTATAGGAGGGTCAAAATAAATACGCAAAGAGGGATACAATTAATAATTACGAATGTATATTTCTTTTCGGAAAACAAGCATTTAACTACTTTTAAACTTTGTGGAGATCTACAAAGTACCTTTTTCCCCAATATATTGCAGTATTTTGTTTGCATTGATACTTCATTATAATTATAAACCGAATAAATACATTGAAATCATTAAAATACTCTTTTTGTTCGCTAGGGGACGCTGCATCTGATTCAGTCGAATCATTGAAGAAGTGAAATTTTCAGGTTTGGCGGTTTTTTCACTTGGCGGTTTGGTCCCTACTAGATTTCATTTCGCCAATTTAAAATATAGAAACCCTGTTTAACCACATGGGTTCAACTCTGAAACGGGACTTGCTTTTTTTTCTCGGATGTGTATGCTTGAGGGTAATTGATCCTGGTTTCATTGTTGCAAAAAATAGCTTCTGTTTGTAGTTACGTGGGTCTCCACACCTAAGCGCGATTTTTTTGCTATTGCAACAATATTTGTTAGATAATTTACTATATTCCGAAATGTAATTAATAACTCGTACACAGTTATACAATTAGGACCTAAGGTAATTTTAGTTTTCTCTGTTGATGTGACTTTCAAATAAAAACTGAGCTAGCTCTAATTCGTTGCACGCTCATATTATACAATAATTCATTTTAGAAAACTGTAGCATCATAATTTCTTCTACTATTATTATTCAGGATGTCTACGATTTTATTACTTTTCATTCAAATTCAACGAATATTACATACAAAATTATTACTTAGGTCGTTAAAAATTGCGATAGACTCTCAATCGTCAAAATTAAGCGTGCTTAAATAGTTTTTCCTATTTAAGAATTATTATTTTGACAATAGGATACTTATTGGAGTGATACATTTTCTGAACTTCAACACGGGATAGGAGCGAGGGCGTGCTCATATGGAATCAAAATTTGATTAAATTAATCAATTAACTAGTAATTAATTTTTGAAAACATCAAAACACTGTACTGTCATCGATAGTACAAAATTTTAAATCTCTTAATTCAGTTGTAGGTTAAAAGGACGAAGCTAGTACGGTTAGCACATCTGAAATAATTATGGCAGTTTTTTGTCATCTGCATCCGTTAGGAGACAAATGCAATAGAGTCCATAATATAACTTCGAAATCCTCGAATCCTCTTTTATCCAGCAATTCAGATTGACTCTTATTGTATCAACTGTTTTATATAAGTTTAGTTTATTTAATATATTTACGTTCCATTTTGAAACAACACGAGGGCCACATCGAGACACTCCTGAACCGCGGTCCGATGACGAGGACAAATATATTGTTTATATTTTTGCCTTCATTCTGATCTTCCTTTAAAATTTTTTTTTCTGTATTTATACTGGCGGGAACCTTATGTTTTAGACACTTAAGCTATGACCCGGAGACAATAAATAAATAAATAAAACACTTTTAGCAACTTTTGAAAGAAAAAATTTAAGAAATATTTTGATGTAATAAAGTTGGATGATGTGTGGCTAAGAATATATAACCATGAGCTGTGTAAGTGTTTGAACTATACTGATGTTATTAAATTTATAAAATTACATTGGATAGGATGGGCAGGTCATATTATTAGTATGCCAAATAAGTGCACCCCTTAAAAATTCTTTAGTGCAGAACCAATAGAAAAGCGTAATACGTCATTTCTAGCCACGCGTCTTATCGACGTGAAACTTTCCTCCACCTATCCAACATTTACAATATCTAGGGTTGAAGTTAAAAAATACATTCTTTATAGTGAAAATAATCTTTTTTAAAATGAGGAAAATGAGGATAACCAATTAGAGTAGGAAAACTTTTGATTTTACGTTTATCGCAATGATTAATATCATAATAAATGACTAATATTATAATTAATAGGATTTAATATACATAACTGGATGAAGCTTTGCAATATGGAAGTTACTCCAAAATGTTCATTTAGAGATATAAGTGCTTTCGCAAAATATTACAGAAGAAAATTGTGATACTATATTAGCATTAACTTCAAATTTTAATGGAATAATTCTCTAACAAATTCTAAGTTATTAGAGAATTGTCTCTAACAAATTGTCATGTATTCTATAAATTCCGTATTATTTCGTGGAAAAATTTGTATATTATAAGCAAAATGCGAAAAATAATGTGATTTTTAAAGAAAAGCTTTATATTTTCCAGAATAAAATTGCTATTTTTACAAAAATTAATGTAAGCAATGTGCATAGCAAATAAAACCATTGATGAAATTTGCAAACCATTATCAGCCTTCTGTGGAACGGTGTGAGCCCAGATTTGTTTGGTCTTCATCAATTTCCAGTGGCGGCAATCGCTCCACTGCTTTTTTAGGAAAAAATTAAATTTTTATATCGTTTTCTCTGCCTAAAGCTAGGAATTGCAAAAAAGCAATAGTGTTCTGAAAAACTAGCTAATTTTTAAAATAAATATTTCCTTTTTTCTGTCTACCCCTATACTCCCGGGTATTTTAGATGTCTATAAATCTTTTGTCGCTTCATGCTTTCCACTCATTCGACACCACTGTCAATTTCCTCTCTGTCCCCGAAATGCCCTTGTGACCGAATCTTCACAGTAAAATGTGAATCAGAGTCTATTTTTTACATGGACGAAGTTTAAGGGCAGTTGGTCTAGTCTTTCCTGAGAAGCTCTAAAAAGTGTGAAAATCCGAAAGTGTCTGGATACTTTTGATCATATAAGTGTGTCTTACAAACATTATCGTAAAGATAAAAGAAATTTGGGTCGTGTTAGGAGGTGTGGAGACTTTGCATGAGAATTAAATCAAGAGAAGCACTTCAATAATTTTAGAGGTGTGCGGAATGCAATTATATATTTTTCTTAAGTCCCCCCTCTCCCAAGTGAGTTTTATTTTGGTTAAAGGGGATAGATGATGCCTCAAAAATACCCCACTTCATCACTGACTCAGATCAGTAAAGTTGCAAAATGATACTCCAGGCATGAGATTTATAAACAAACATTTATTTCACAGTGCAAAACTGAAATTGTCGGTTAGAACATTAAAAAACATTTAAACCAAAATGAATTTGCAGAAAGACACATCTCGTATCAAAAAGTTACCATACACATAAGTATACTTGGGCGAGAAGAGGAACCCATTCAGTGAGGAGCCAAAAAGGACCAGAGGTACATCTGGATCTGAGTAGCTGATGATCAACAAACCGCATGCAACTGTAGATGAGGGAAATCAGTCGAAAGGCTCAAACTCTGTTCAGGCAAGATGGCTAACGTCATCTGTTGTACTACCACAGAGGCTCATACCTCACTAAGGTGGGTTGGCTTATGCTGCTTCCATTCTCGATCTCGGTCTGACGGAAATGGAAAAGGCACTCCTATAAATACTTGAACGAATAGTGCGCGCGCAGATAACATCTTGCATGGAAGAATAAAATTCTACCTGCCGCCTTATGGCAAAGTGAGAGCTCAAAATACAAAGATTCGAGAGGCCGCCACATGGTTTTTAGCCAATCAGTAAGTATTTTAGGGTTTGATTGCAGAAGAGCGAATTTGAATTTTCTTTTGTTATAGATTTCTTGTGATTACTTTTAAATAGCGCTAAATTCTAAACAAGGAAGGCTAATATTATTTATTTAAATTGTAATTCAGTACATTGTCATTCTAGAAGCATAAAATACTGTTATAGAAACATCATTTGTTCAGGATTTTCAGCTAGGGAAAAAGAAAAGGTAATTATCAAGGAATACGCGTTTTTTCCATTAAGATGGACTGAAAAACCAGCTGAATAAAAATTTCTCAAACAATTTTCTGACAGAACGGGAATTTGACTGACCAGCTCTCAAACCAGATCCCGACTCTCTTTTTGTAATGTAAGAAAGAACTGTCCTTGCGGTTTTTTTATGAAGGTAGGGAACACTTGAGTTGTTTTCAGGTGCCAGAAAGTACCATTTATTTCCTTCTTGGAAAAAAGGCTAAAAATTTGATGAAAAAGATGAAGTCACAGCCTAGTAAACTTCAGCGCCATCTCTTGGGAAAAGGTATTTTTAAAATTCTACGAAACAAGCCTTAACAGAGAGATACACCTATGCATGACGTGATTAGTAAGGCAATAGCGCGTGATCTTATCTTTCGATATCTTTCTGCTGACTTTGCATTTATTCAAATAAGCTCGTTCGGCGAGTGAAAAAATATCATTAGGAAGGAATTTAACTTATGCTATTAAGCTGGACGGGAAAAATACAATTCCCGCATACATTCATTCTGTTCTATGCAAGGTTTCCTTGGATACAGTGCTCTCCTGAAATTTAGAAAGAAAATCCTTCATTTGTAATGAGTCAGGGGTGGGGGGCATTTGGGAAGACTATTCATTTTTTGGAAAAAATGTCTGCAATTTAAGAGGAAGCTTGCATTCCATTTTCATTTGAATGCTTTTCTGAATTTCAGTGATAATTTTTGAAAATTCTAGAATAAATTTCAAGGTCCCCCCCCTTTCCCTGCCTTCTCCTCTTCCTCGAAAAAATTATATTTTTTCTATATGCGTATTGGCTTCCTAATATACAACAACAAAAAATTTTCTCAAATTATTTTTTTAAACATTATAATGGTGTTTTTAGAGATATAATTAAATACAAAAAAGATCTATTCATTTACTTTAAAAGCTAAGCTCTCTAACCTAATAGCTAGAATAATTGGGCGCTCAGAGGGTTCAAAGAGGTTAGAGACCACTCAAACTAACTATGCAAGGGAAATGAAATTCTAATCGTTCAGTGGTACGACGGTTCAGGTGATACAGTAGTACAGGGAATAAAAATGGCCTATAAGGCGATCAGCGACTCTCAAATTAACTGAACAAAGGGAATGAAACTCTAATTGCTTAGTGGTACAACAGTTCAGTGATGCAATAGGACAGGGGAGTAAAAATGTTTGTAAAAGTGATTAGAGACCACTCAAATTAACTGCGTAAGGGAAATGAAACTGTAATCGTCTAGTGGTACGACAGTTCAGGTGATATAATAGGAGGGGGAATAAAATGGCCTGTAAAGTGATTAGAGACCCAGCAAATTAACTGCGTAAGGGGAATGAAACTAATCGCTTAGTGGTACAGTAGTTGAGTGATAATATAGGACAAGGGAGTACAATTATCTGTAAAAGTGATTAGAAACCGCATATATGAACTACGCTAGGGAAGACAATTACACTCGCCCGTATACAGAGATAAAAAATTGACCGACACAGCATGTGTACCGTCCGTGATGAAAAGGTTAAATGGAGTTGCTGGGAATAACCAATAAAGCGAGCAAGTACAGACGCCTCCAAGTTTCAGATATTCATTTTAGGCTTTGGTTTTTCTTTTCTAGTAGACTTCTTTGAGACTTCTGCCTGGGAGAATACGTAATGTCGCAAAGTTTTTTTTTATGTCATTCAGAAACAAAAGTAAAAGATATAATTGGAATAGCCTCAAATAAATAAAATGCTAGATATCCGGTTCATTTCTTTCTAAAGATAGTTAAAGGCGATTATTTTAATGCTGCGATTTGTCTTTAGGACGAATGTTTAGTCGTTTGGAATGCTACACGAATTTATCAGTGCATTGCATGTGATTGTTTTTTACTATCAGTGAATAAAGTAGTGAACTGATGAAGGGAAACGATGGAATTTTTTAGTAGTATAAAGATTTGCATCGACTTTATTTCACTTTAATGCATGAGAAAAGAAAAGCTAGTAAAAAGCATAAAGGGACAGTAAATAGGATATCCCATCGTCAATTCCAAGGAAATTCAATCCATATTATTCTTGCGGGTGAATGTTAGAGATTGTTTGATTCTAAATTTCAATGGATCACATTTTGTTTAAAACATTAGCTTTCGTTATTTCTATATCTGTAATATTTAAACATTGAACTGTGCTTCGTCAATACATAAGATGACAATGCTTTTTTGTTATTTTGTATTGTAATTTTTTTAATTTTATTTTTATTTCCAAAATTTTTTAAATATAGAATAAGTAATTCCTTAGAAATACATTCCAAAGGCATTATTTTTCTTTTTGGTAAAGCAATCGAATCATTAGCCTGAGTTTTTTCTTCTTAGGCGATTAATAGATTACGGAATATAATAAATAATGAACTGAAGCTTTTGATAGAAACATAAATATGCTCAATTTAAGAAATCTAAACTAAATATTTCGTGTTAATAATTAAAAAGTTTAATCACTTTATCACAAGAATCATATCAGAAATCGACCAGTGATGGAATATCTTTGCAGTATAGCTTATAATATATTATTGTAAACAGAATGTGTAAGCGTTGTAATAATTGCATTTAATTAAGAAATATTGAGCACAATTAAATATCATTACTATACCTTTAATAATAGACTGTATTTAGATATTGATTTGCAAGGATTTTGGCTGCAGGTATTACGACTCAGATCTCATGAAAAATATAAAAATGAATTCAGTATTTTTGAGTTTGTTATCTGCACAGGGCGCAGTAAACTTTTTTTAATATTAGGTGGATAACTAGCCGCTATCTTTATCATGATGAGTTAAAGGTTTTCCCATAGTTCCTTTTCTTCCCTTTCTTCGCATGCATATAAGGTAAAAGTTTTCCCATAGTTCCTTTTCTTCCCTTTCTTCGCATGCATGTAAGGTAAAGGTTTCCCCATAGTTCCTTTTCTTCCCTTTCTTCGCAGAATTTGGCTCGAAACTGAAAATTTTTTGGCATAAAAGGAATGAGCTTCTCATTACCTCGTTTAAATTATATTTCCTTCTGTTCTATCCATTTGCTTCCATTTGTACGTATTCTTTCAAACACAATTTTATCGGAAAACCTACACAGATATTCATTAAATTCTTCAAATTTAGTTATGATATATTGTACTCTTTTCTTATTATTTATTTTAAAATACTTCAATGCGGTACAAGAGATGAATGAAATCACCGTATGGAGTAACCTTCTTATGTTCCTTGTTTTTGTGAGTAAAATTTGTAGAAAATATATTGATTACTTTAGATTTCTGTAGTGTACAAACTATTTATATTCACTTTTTCAAAGAGAAATAGATTCCTTTATAGATTTGAATTAGATGACACAAGGAACGTTTGAGAATTTAGCTAATTAACTAATAGCTGATTTTAGTGAAAAAGCTCATTCAAATACTATAACTTAACCTTTCATAAATTATTTTAAAATATATGGAACTGTGCTAAATACTTGAGAAATATCATAATGATGACAAAGTATTATTTTTTAAAAACTATTTTAGCTTCTCGTTCGCTGTAGAAGTGTTTGAGAAATATAAGACAGCTTATAATAATGCGAACATTTAACTTTAAAAAATTCCCTTGGAGACTCTTTGGGGTTCTGAACTTCCTTCCTCCACTATGGAATACGAGATTGAAATGGCAGAAGAAGCTAAAGAATTGAAAGTATTTATACCTTTCAATAACATCATTAGTTTAGAGGCAAAGCATTTTAGGAATGCGAGATCTATTTATTGCACATATTGGCAAAGAAATTATGTTCAAAGACGACAAATGAGTTTAACTGACATTGCATTGATTCTCGATACTGAATACTTTCAGATGCTTTTCAGCAAGTCTACTGCGCTCGGCTCTTCTTTCCTTATTATTTGCAGAGGCAGGGATTCAGAGAGAAAAGTAGAATAAAGAAAGAATCATCGTTTTGAACTGTCGAATAAGTTATTCCAGACTTTCCAAAGTTGTTCGCAAATCGATTGAGGAGAAGTTTCGAAGATGGTTGTAATCGTCGATTCGTCTACCGTGTATGAGCACCGAGGCGCGCTTTCCTTTCCAATCTCTTTGAAGAGTTATCTCGATCTGAAAGAAATCTCGCCAAGAATGAGGAGAGGAAAACGTGAATAAATGCTCGATAAAACGACGCAAAAGTTACAGCGATAAAAGGACCCCTGAACGAATTTCCCTCTGCCCGGTATTGAATTTCAGAGAGCGCAGCTTTCTTCACAGAATCTTCGACTGAAAACGAAGATTCTTTGGATACTCGCTAACGAGAGAGGGCTATGACTTCTTTTGTTTTAAATGGTGCAGAAAGTGAGGATTTCTTGGAAATCCAAGCGAATCTTGAATGAAATTGGAGAGAAAAAATTGAGAAGAGTTCCGTTCCTGATTCGAGAATCTGTTGCAACAACTCTCACAGAAGATGGTAATATAAATGGATATGCATAGTGAAAATTGGATTAATTTCCCGTTTTCATTTTACGTTCGTATAAATGGGATATAGCAAGGTTTATATGTTTATACCTGCTACTTTATATTATTTTTATTAATTGAACATCTGCATTGAAAACGTGCTAAAAGTTCACCATGGGAAAATATAATATAATGATAAGTTTTCATAACATTATCCAGTCAGACATCTATATATGTAATAGGTTAAAAATTGTGATAACTTTTTTTTATCTAAAGTCACAGTAATATTTGAATTCTTGACTAATTATAGAATAAAGTTTGGATTCTTACTCTCAACATAAATTCACCCGGTTCTCCGAATTAGACTTGAGAAATATGTCTTTCAATAGCAGAACTCGCAACATTCAAATAATCATAAATTAGTGTTCTGATCCTTAATGTCAAAAATTCATCCCATTCTCCGAATCAGAATTGTATATGATATCTTTTCAATAGTAAATTTTGCATTCATAAGTTGATAATAAATTAGTATTTTGATTCATTATTTCATAGTAAAATTATGTGGTCCTAGGAATCAGAGTTTTGAATAATATCTTCACATGTTTTAAATTCATAACCTCAGAACATCAGAATAACATCAGAAGTTTCATTCTCAATAAATACCATAGAATTTATATGCTTGTACTCTTTCTTCTTGATTCTTTGCGGTAGAAGCTGTGTGATTCGCAAGGCGTCTAATAAGGGAATTTTCTTTAATGTTCATTTAAAAACAATCTACTTCTCTTTATCTACTCTCTATTTTTAGTAATACATATTTTAAATGTATATATCACCACACATGCACGAACACACACTAGCGAAACACGTACGTTACAATACTAAATGGCTGTGACATCGTCACCCCGCTTTTTGATCCAATCACTTCTCCAAGTTTAAAAGAAAGTTTTATTAGAAAAAGAGCGCACAATCAATATGCTATCAAAATATTAAAGTGCAAAGTCATTATTCACAAGGTATTAAGGTTATATTTTACTTTGAAACCAACCAGAAGCTTGTTGACAAGTGATTGTTAGTAATGCATATGAAATTAAAGGAACATAACTAATGCAGTTTTGTTCGATTAAGCAATTTTATAATGCATTATTGCTTAGAAAAAATAAAATTTTATATTAAGAACTATAAATCTTTGCTGATGATGATACTAATGCGATTTATCTCTCATCAAAATTGTAATTCCAGACAACTTTAAGTTGAGAAAAGAAGAAAAAGTATTAGATGATAAAAGGTGATACAACGGAAGCATAATTTTAAGCTTTATCTGATACATACTTTCGATTGAGTTTGAAAACAAAAGAAATTTTTAAAAGAGACTTTCTCGTACTTCACTATAACAAGAGGTTGTAACTCTCAAAACAGAAGCTAATACTGTCTAATTACAAATGGGTCGTTAAACCTTTATGCAAAAATGAAACATTTGCTCTCTTTCGGTTATTGTAACTGAAAAATTGCGTGTGATCGATAGCTGGCTGATACCCTCTCTTCCGCAAAGTTAAACAATTTGGTTTCTTAAATCAGAAGTTGTTTAAACTTTTACGTAGCGAGATTCAACAGAGATTCAGATGCTCTTTCATTTATGTTTACGCTCACTAATTAACGCCTTCCGTTAATTAATAAACACCATTTCAATGGTCATAGAAATATTTGTTTCTGGGTCAGAGTAGAATACACCAGAAAACACGAAAGAGCGCCACTGATAAAGTGACCTGTTAGTGCCAATTATTTCTTTTTAGGTCTGATGTCAATACTCATTATGAAATTATGCCATTGAATTTTCAGAACAGATAGTACCAGAAAAGAAAATGAGATTGCAACCATCTTCGACTAATTCATTCAAACTTTGTGCCTGTTCAAATTTTTATCTCAAATAGTTGTATGTTGTAAGACTTGAAATTACCTTCGAAAGATTTCGAGTACTGCTACCCCATTTGACAGAACATAAAACCATCTCCCACGTCCTCAAATCTGGATAGGATATGTAGGGCAAGATGATTTTTCGTTGGTGTTTTCTGTTCCACAACCAGTGAATGGAAAAGCAGTTTTCGAATTTTTTATTTTTATTTTGAAATACTTATAACGGAGATTGGTCATGGTTTATATGGTGGTGAAATCTTTTGGGTCGAAAGATTGGAGACTCAGGATAAAGGAAACAGGGTTCGACGCTCGATTCAACCGAAGAACAACCGTGCGTGTCAAATTGAAACACATTAAATTTACCTTTGTGGGTCATAAGTTTTCTTACGTGGTGGGGGCGCAAATTTGGAGAATGGGTTGCCTGCTCAAGTGTCGTCATATTCATCTAATCTTGATTCAGAATTACTTGATCTGTCCCAAACAGCTGTCGTGTAACTTCAAATTTGAGCTTTAATGTAATAATTGAATCAATGAACATGAAATTCGAGTGTTTCATGTGTCTTGGATTTACGAATTCATGCACTTTTATGATATGATTGTCGGTAAGAAGCGAATTATATATAAATAATGTTTTCGTATTAACTTAGAATTTATTTCTTTGCATTTTCTGTCTTTTTTCAATCAAATTCATATGCATCAATACAAATCGTTGAAAGCACAGTCAAAGCCAGCAGATAAGATGGATCATATTGAATTAGGTATAAGGAGAAGTCGATTCGAGACAAAGGTTTCTGGTAGACTCTGTTTGTATCCAAGATATAGGAATTTATGAACATTATAACTTTGAAATTGCCCAAAAGCGTGACTTTTGATAATTTTTTGAATAAGATAAAGACAAAATGCTTTTATACTCCAAACATTTTGTAAATCCATCATTTATCAAATACCGAATCTAAATATCTGACTGCGAGGTAGAATCCGATGTCTACATCACAACTATTTCAGTGTTTCGGGCTCTATGTTAACTCTTTCTTTGGCTTGCATTGATACAAGAGAAATAAATGCTAATATGCTTCATTAAAGAGAATAAACCATAATTTTCCTAGGTTTAGAAAAGTGGACAATATAACAAGTGAAGATAATTAAGATTTTTTAAAAATAAAAACTCAATTAAAAACATTTCACGCAGAATTTTTAATTATAAAAGTAAGTTCAGTCTGAATTAGTTAATTTTTTAACGACAAAAATGAAATATATTTTCTAGCTTCTTTCTGAAAAAGTTCTAAATTTTAAACTTTTTCTACTGTGATTTAAGAAATTCTTTTATGAAAATAAGTCAGGATATTCTAATTGGGCATCTTAAATAAAATAAATTAAAAAATTGAATCCTCGATAGAATCATTCATTGGTATCAAAAAACAATGAAGGACGAAGCAAGGTTGATCTATGTTATTATTTTTTCTCCATATAAAAACTATAATGTAATGTAATTCGAAAATGTGAAAACTCATAAAAAAATGTTCAACAATAATAATGAAAAAAAGATGAGAAAATCAGCAATAGTTCACATTTCACATTTTTATCTAATTATAAATCTAACTAGATAGAGAGAAGAAAAGTAAAGAAATAAATGAGTTTTTTAGAATTGCAATTAGAAATGAAAATTTCCATTTATAATTAATTTTTTAATAAAAATGAATTAAATCTGCCAGTTTTTAGCAAAGAGGGAATAATTCTTTTGGGATTATTTTCTTTAATTATTCTTATCTGCTGTATGTCCTTCATGATAAACCTATAACAAAAAAAAATCTGCATCAATTAGTTTTAGATCACCCACACATTTACCGTGGTAAATTTGTATAAAAAATTTTATCACATTAAAAATTATTCGTTATTAAATTACATTAGAACATTTTATTTTCTTGTTTTCATCATATCGCTTATTGTACCTCTAAAATTTATGCATGTATAATTATTTACTTTAGAAATAAAAGTAGCTTTCCTTTAAATTTGTCATTTTGTGATTTTCGGTAAAATGAGTTTCTGGTGTAATCACAATAAAATATGTTCAGTAATTAATTCAAATACACGATAAAACTAAACATTTAACTCTCTGACTGCTTATCCCGTGACTTCCGCGGGTTGGAAGTAAGCCTATCTTCTAGCCTGTTGCATCCTGAGCTTTTCGTAAGCTAATAGGTTTTCTCAATACTTTTAAAATGTTGAATTATATTATATTAATAAAGCCTTGCATGTAAATAACAATTCGCTTGGTTCAATGGTATTTGAGCATGTTTTCAAACGTGGCATCTAAGTAGTAATAAAAAAAATCGGAAGTCAGAGGGTTCGGAGGAATTCGTAGTAAGACAAAGATGGTTGTCACAGATGATGATAGTGGAAAATGAACAAAAGTAGAATAGGGAAATCTGAGATTAAAAATTTCGTTGCAAAACACACTTAACTTTGGAGAACAGAATTAATCAGATTAATAAATTCTTAAATCTATTATTTATTTAAAAACAAATGTTTTTTATGTCATAATAAAATCTTCTTTAAATGCCAGATTATTGGTTTGGAATTAGAATAAAAAATTATTAGAGTTAGATTAGATATTTTATTGAATGTTACTTTTGGTTATAACAAGGTAATTTCAATACTTAATTGCGTTGAAAATAAGTTTAAATTTATATATCAAGAGGGTACTCGGTAAAGCTGAACTGGCAATGAATGATGAGGGAAATTTCTGGATATCAACTAATTCTATATAAAAATATTCGAGAAATTTTAGTAACTCACCGAGGAAAACTTTTCAGAAATGAATTTTGAATATGTCCACAACTAAAGGTGATAAAAGAAGGTGAAAAATTTGATTAGATGAGACAGAGTGTCAGAAAGAGATAAACTCGCACCTTCAGAATAAAGTGCCACATTTCAGAAGATGCCATCATGACGAGACAGAATGGTTTGAATTTATCTCTAGAAAAGTTTCTTCACAATTTTTGCAGATATTTTAAACGATATCTTAAGTATCTGGAATTCAAGCATTTGATATTCATCTTTAAAACATGGAACTTTTAAAGTCAAATAAAAAGTGTCGTTGCTGCTCATCAATAATATATTATATAAAATTATCAGGAATGCAGATAGCCTTGAAAGCATTGCAACTATTTATTTATGAACAATTGGAGGATGAAGTCTTAAAACAATTTACAATTTATAATTTTAACAATTTAGTATTTTGCGAAGAAACAGGAATGAGCTCGTATTGAAGATCTGCTATTCCTTTCTATTACCCATGGTATTTTCAATCATTTTCTTCCTTTTTCCCTAATGAATAATGAATCTAGCTATCAACATGGAATGATATAACAGAACAGAGGATTAAAGCTATATACAGGGATATGAGCGAGCAGACAAATCAGTTCCTTGGAGGGAATGGACTTTTAAACGTTTAATGACACGGCATCTGTACCAACTATCATCTGTAATTCTACTGGTGCAGAATATGTACCACTCGTAAAACAAATTTTAAAATCTAAATGAAAGACTTTGTAGAATGTTAGAAATATTTTGTTTTTTTAGAAAATTGGTATGCAAGCACAAAATTACTTAAATCATAACAAACACAAAGATATATTAATAGAAGAATTAATAATCATTCTAAATACAATGCTAGTAAACACTGAAATATAGATACCAAACAATCCGGAAGCAAAATAATCCTTTCATTTCAAATGCTTTACGGTCTATAATACAGTCTTTCATAGCGACAAAAACAAGCAAATCTTAAAGAATGCAATTTTTTTAGGTATAACGTTCTTGTAAAACAAGTTACTTTGAAATAATTCGAGCATTAATGAATATTCAGAAAGTACAATATTTCCTTTTTCAGCGATTATATTTTTAAATAATGTAAATGTTTCCTTGTGATAAATAATCTTCCCCAGAATATCCTTTTGTCCAACTAATTATAGCTACATAATAGAAAGCATTTTAAAAAGATCATATAAAAAGTTCACTTCAAAGAATAGTATGAAGAGTACGGTTAACAAAAGAGACAATAACTTATTGTTTCGTATAACGTTTTTCATAAATTCATTGTAAAGGTTAACTCTACTCTCAAAGCAGTTTCGAAGAATAAAATTAGATATTTTTAACTGAAAATATTCCTAATATGAATTATGTCAGCCTAGCAATACTGAATTTTTACCAGGATATGGAAGAATTTCATTGAAACAGTCATAGGGAAATAATCCAAAAAGAAGGAGGTTCTATTTAATTATTTTCCTTTCGAATGCCATTTACTTTTGTAGCATTTATAGAACAAAACGGGGAAAATGCAGTTCATTGTTTGTATTACTAAAACATTTATTACAAAATAACAATTCTTATTTTAACTACAAATCAAGAAGATAAAACATCTAAATTAAATTTATAAAAGCATTTGACATTAAATTTTAAAAGATTTAGATTTTATTTACTTCTAAAAAAATTCACAAATTCCTGTATATTAACCTAAACAATGAGCGTCCTACTTTAAAAAATGTAATTCAAAGCTGCTGCATTTATTTATGTGTAATTATTTTCTGTCCATGTAATCTTTAGGTTGTTTTATTCATTTTCTCATTCGCTATTGTGACTATTTTATATAGATAATCCTAATAATACAGTAAACAAACTAGGTATTTGTTATGGTACTGTCTAGACGCAAAAATTAACAATATCTTATATACGAGTAATTCGATGTCGCGCCTAGTTTAAGACCGCTTCAAAGATTCTTGAGATGGAAATTTCAATGCATAAAATTTTCAAAAATAGTATATTTTAATTTTTATAGTGATATTTTTAATTTACTTGATTCCTAATGTAACCTTACTTAACAATCATGTAGGAAGATTTTTACATACTTTTTCATCATTCTTGTTTATATTTCATGGCTATAAGGCAAAAATAAATGTAAGCAAATAGTATGAATAATTATAAAAGGCAACTTCAATTTCGTTTTTTAGCTGATGTTATTGTTTTATTTTAATCTTGTACGACAACGGTTTTAATTTACATGTATTTTTAATATAGTTCCAGACGAAAAAAAAATTATAGTTACTTCTTTGATGCTTCTCTATAACATATGAATATTACTCCAAAACTAACTGTAAACGGATGCAATAAGTTTTCATTGAATGAAAATTTAGCATTACTTGTCTATTTGCGTTAGATAACCTACTAAATTTCGAAAGTGAGATATTCAATTGAGGACAGTCGTGAGGAATGAAAAAGTGTCATTATGGAATGCTAGATAATTTTTCACCTTGTGACAATAAAGTAATGAAGGTTTTTCCTCCTAGTGAAACATGAATGCGGACCAATTTCCCGTGAAAGTCTCCAGGAAGTCATTCTATTCCCATACATTGGAGCTAAATCAGACTTCTTCAACCCACTTGCTCCAAGGTCGCTTTGACCACACACACCCCTTCCACAAACTTCCTCTATATCATAAATCTATGGGTAAATATGCTAGCGCAAGTGAGATTTAGAAACAAAATAATGAACCTCAAATTGCTTTTTCTTACAAGCTATTGAAGAATGTGAAATAAATAATAAAATTATGCAGACTGTACTGATAGGCAATATCTTATAATCTCTCTTTCTTTCTTTTGAACAAGACCTACTTTTGCAGATATTTAACAAATAATTTTCTGTTGAAGTATCAATTTTGACATTTTGTAGCTGACGGAGAGATTTTGCACACTATGATATCGCATATACTTGTAAACTACCGTCTATTATTCATTTCTATAAAATACTAAAAAAAGCACATTAGTTATTTACTGAAGAGAGCATTTTTTTATTAAATGAAATCAGTAATATATGCCTACAAAATCGATAAAAATTTGATCCATTATTTTCCTACACAAGTGATAACTCAATAGTGGATAGCATCAGGAAACTCAAGCGATGAATCATTATGCCTAATTAAACAGCCCTAAAAATAATCCTGTTATATTTAAAAGTAGTTGGTATGTTTGAAAAGAAATTAGACTTAACCACTAGTAAACGATTCTGTGTAATGAAATTCTATATTTAAAGCATTATTGTTTAATTTTACAGAGGTATTTCTTTAGCTCTGAAACGTGAAAAGTTGTATTACGCCATTCGCCAGAGAAGCGGTTATTCATAACTTTCTACAAACTGTTAACCTGATTTGTCTCTGTCTATAACGAATCAGAGGTGAGAATATTTGCATGAAATGATTTCTGTGTGATCCGTAATTGTCTTTGGGGTTGAATAAAGACACTCTGTGAGAGGATGATCAAGAAATCACATAAGCAGCTCTAAATATATCTAGCCGATCCAGACCTGGTGACATTATATAGAAACCTAAATGCTTGATTATATTCCATCCGTATTACTCTATGGCTTATTAGTTCTGAATTGCTGATTTTAAAATTTGACCTGTGCTTGTTTAAAACTGTTGGCTGCATAACCCATTGTAATTATTCCTATTGCTAAGCCATAACTGTAAAATATTTTGAAACTGAACTTGTAAATAACAGGCAGAATGAATAACGCTTTAAGCTAGGAGAAGAAATATTATTTCTGCAAATCATCGCACACTATTTTATAGCTTCCTCTTGAATTTTCTTTACATAACTAGAAGAAACAAATTTCACCCTCTTCTCTCCAAAAAAAAAATGTTTACATATTGTATAGATCTTTAGCTGAAACTGCATCATATATACAGGCGATCTATTTTTTTTTGAGAATAAAAACACATAAACAACTTTTTTTCAACAGCTTTTGGTACTTCATCATCTACAAATCGTACTGTATTTTATATTTTACTTTTGCATTTATGTTTATATCACTAAAAGAAGCAAAAGTAAACAGTTTTGGGAAACACAACTCTTTTACTTTTAGTGAAACAACATCCTATATACACGTGCTGTGCTGATTTTGAGAACCAAAGTACATAAACAATTTCCTTTCAAGGGTTTTTGGTTCTTCATCTTCATCCGCGTTCTTTTTTCTATTTTTTGTGAGAAAAAAGCAGAAACCTTCAAAACCAAACCAAACTGAACTTATCCATTTTTATACCCAAATAAACTACTCCAGAGAATATCTGAAAAACATTAAAACAGCTGCTTTTCCACCGTCTGTCCGCGAGTCTGAAACGAAACGTTTCCCGTCCTTGTCAGAAAGCAATAACAAAACTCGAAACTAGCTGTCTTTTCAACCCAGGGAGAGTCATTTTTTAGTTGCATTGAATGGATGATGATTCATCGCCAGACAGGAATGAAACCGAGAGAGAAAGACCGTGAAATGTTCATGGCTGCAGCGACCATTCCATTTTGAAAGAACGAACGACTTAGAACCAAAAAAGAAGTGAGAGCCGAGGAAAAAAATAAATCTTTGAGTCGTTGCTATCTCCAGGTCAACTGGTATTTCACTCCGCCAGTGAAATATCGAAAAGGACACGCTGAAAACCATTTGTCATGTCATCTTGGACAAAGGAGTCTTACTTACGTCCAAGCGGATACCCGGGATGTCGTATTTTTGTCCTGAAGGACTGTCCTGGGGTAAATGTCGATAAAACTCCACATCGTCCTTATACCACTTGACAGAATAGAGATCGTCCGATTCCAGATCGAGGGTGCAGTTCAGCCAGATGGAGTCACCTTGCATCACGGCTGTGGGGACGTCGAGGCTCATAAGTTTCAACCCGGAGGATCCTGGAAGGAAAAAGAAAAAAATATTGAGAAAGTGGCACAAAAGGAATGTTTAAAATTGTTTATGACACAGTATTGTGAATAAATCGATTCCGCGATGTTGATTCAGCGTAAGCCGAATTATTAAATTCATAAATAAAAATATATAAATATTACTTATTCCTATACCCTAAGTTTGGAAAAAGAAAGTACTTGGGATTTTGATGAATCTTGTGTTTTAAACCTTTCTCAGTCAGAGAAAAGTACTTTTGCAATTATACCACCTGTCTGTGTGAACACGATAACTCAAACACGAAAAGAGTTAGATGCTTGCATTTAAGTATACGATCTTTTCTCCAAAACTGTTCACTTAAATCATACTTTGGACGGAATACGGCAAAAGGAAGGCTGTTTATCCGTCTGTCTGTATGCAAGTTGGCACTAACTTTCCAACGTGGCAACACAAGAAAAACCGTTTTTGTCCTTGTCTTCAAAGTGTGATTAAAAACTACATTAATTCACGTGATTATGTTTAAATTGTCACCAGTAAAGAAATTAATCTGTGAACAACATCTTATCTCATTTTAGGTTTTGTATATTATCATTTTCTCTTTGTTTTTTCGAGTAATATTGTAATCTTGTATCTTTAATTTGTTGAACCATTAGCAAAGTCCTTCTAGTTTACAATTTTACATTTCATTTTTTGTATTGTATTTAAATGTATTTTATTATTCCACTTTTAGAATCGTATGGTAATGTATTTTCTCATGTATTTCGAGTAAAAATGTAATATCATATCAATAATGTAATTAACCATTTAAATTACAAGCTGAGGCCAAAAGCCTTTTACAATAATCAAACAATAACTGCAAATGTATCGTATATATTTAAGAGTTACCATTCAAAACATACTCACTAAATCTTCCAAGTCGACAATAAGTCCTTCTCTCGTTTATGATAATTAACAGCAACAAGTGGAATAATGATGACGCTGAATATCTTATGTAAATAGTAAAATATTTAATCCAGATTGAATGTATAATCTCTGTAATGCATTAATTATAAAATTAACAAATTAGTATCTGCTAATGAATGCATAATTTATTATATCCTATCATATACCTTAATAAAATCTTATTACTTAGCATCAAAATGCAAATGTATGATATCACAAACTCTCAAACAAGTCCTTCTCTCGTACACGTTAAATAACAGCAACGAGTAAAATAATGATGAAGTTATATATCCTTTGTTAATATCATGAGTAGTAAAATAATTATTTTAGATCGAATATATTTTCTTAGTACTTATTATAATTTAGATTTGCCATTGAATGCATACTTCATCTATCCACTTTATTATCTATTATAATTAATTAAACTTCACTACTCCGCACCAAAATGTATGTTAGCACGTATTCTCAACCAAGTATTCAACTATATATTATTTTGCAAATTGTCAAATATTCAACAGAGATTGTAAGTATCATTGCGTTGTAGAAATATACATTTACGAATTCAGTATTTACCAATGAATGTATAACATAATATATCCCTCTTATTTACTATCGTAATCAAATCTTACTGCTCTGTATTAAAATGCAAATAGTATGATAACACGTACTTTCAAACAAGTACTCAACAATCATATTTACCATCTCAACATATACTAGTTTTGTCTACAAATCTTGTATTATACCTTCACTCAAGAATGGGCATCAAATCTTGTGGGAGGCCCGCAACTAATTTCTGCTATGTATACCACCTGTTAAAATTTTGTAGTTGTGAATTATTCACCTTTTTTGTCTTTGTATCATGTACTTTAAATACCTAAATAAAGATGTTCGGGGGGCGGTTAATGGTGCGGGGCCTTTTGGGGGCCTGCGGGGGTGCTGGTTGATCTCTTTTTCTACGGGCAACCATCCAAACTGCGAAAAGGGACCGCGAGGTCTCAAAATCGGGGTTGCCCCGTAGCGTCGATGTCTGTATGCAAGTGAACATGGTGGCTAGATGGGTGAACTTCTGCATATAGCTTTTTTATCAGTTTGATTGATATGTTGATCTTTTTCCAGTTTTGGAACAAATTTGGCTGAATCTGACAAATTTTGCTGTTTATCGTTGACTGTCCGTGTGTACGTGAAACGATACGACCACCCTCTGAAAAACGATGTATTTTAGAGTATGATCTTTATGCCAAAATTGTAGATCAGTATCAAACTTTGAACTCAATCGGTAAACGAGAAAAGTTCGAAAATTTATAATCGATTCTCTTCAATATACGCCAAAGTTAAACACAAAACACGCCATAATGTGTACATGTACGAGAGAGTTGAAGGTAGAACTCCTGTTGTTATAAATATAGAATTTATAATTATATGAAAACGGTTCAGTTGAAAAATTGTTTATTAAATTTTCGTTTGAATTATTTACTAGTAAGAGACATAATCCCCAATTATTCATATCTCTCAATTGCATCCATTTTTAAAGTAAAATATACTTATGGATTTATACTTTATATACCACGCAGGAAAGCAATGGATAACTTTCAACAATTCAACCATGCTACGGCTTTTAAATTCTTAAATTCTACCGGTAATGTAGTTGAAATCTCAAAAAGGATTCTAATGCCCAAAACAATTAACCTACGCATTTTTTTCATGCTTAGTGGGGTTTTTTATATTTTCAATAATAATTATTTACTGACACACTTTTATATTTTACCTTTAATATAATCGTATTATTACTGTTCTTTGTAAACCAATGTTTTCTTATTTTGATAAATTGTTGAATTTAATAAAATTTATTTTAACGTGTGTTTAAAAAGCAAAGGTGATTCCTTCCATTTTTTATGCAAAATTAGAATTTAAATTTCTTCCTATGTTAAATACATTCGCAAATAAAAGAAAGAACTTTTTTACAAGTTAGGATCAAAGGACATTAAATAGCATAAAAGATTCATTATTCTAGAAACATATTTAAAGAAATTATGCTAAATAACGCTTCTTGTAGAAATAAATTATATAAGGAATTAAATTTGGAATTTTATGTATCTGAAAAATAATTTGAAATACTTGTTTTCTTATACGATTAACTATTTTTCTTGCGTTATTTGTGTAATTTAACAGAAGTTCTCTTGCCTTAATATTTCCTTTCGTTTAGTTCTTATTTATTAAATTGTCAACTACAACTACGTCTACAAAATAATCGTATTTGCAATAGAAATTTCGACTGGGACATGGATGAAAGAACATGACTAATGTCAAAGGTATTTCTCTGAAAAAACAATTTTCCACTTTAATTCTTACTTAAGTTTAATGAAGCATATAATTTATGCACATTGAGTTAGTATTACTGAAGAATTTCAGAAATGCTTTCTCTATTTCCCATTCTAATATTCACGGTTTTTCTATAATTCATATTATAATAGTCACGTACTTATAATCTTTATGAAAATTTGATTAGATACAAGGATTAAATCATTTATTTAAATACTGAGATGACTTTGCCATCCGGATTGAATATTTAACTTTTTATTATAATAATTTCTTTAGGAAATATGATAAGACATAATAATTCTTAAAGTTAATAAATCATGACTTTTCTTTTCTTATTGACAGAATAATTAGGCGAATCAAGGTAAAATTTCAAAAGCTGGTGCTAGTACTATACTTCTAGTATTTAATATATGCGGCAATTATGGCACAGAAGAAAAATTAAATAAATAAAACATCGTCACTTCAAAATAACTGACTTTTACAGAAACATAATCAAAAGGGTTGCTTTATCTTTCAGAGCGTTGTGTTTTCAGTGATTTTGAAAAATCATCCTTCTCTGAAAATTATTCACTCTAACGTCGAACATATTCATCATTAATGAATATAGGCCTGCCTATAATTTACTCACCGTAATTAATAACCCATGTAGAAAAAGAATCTATAATGGATGACTTCGACATTCAGTTAACTATATAAAGTGTACGTTACTTGTTAATCAGAACTAGTTATTCTGAAAATTTCTTTGTATACACGGATACTTCCTATTTTCCTACCAAAGCAAGTTTTCAAGACTTTCTATGATATTCTGCCTATCGCTTGGAAACGCTGTTCTTCAAATAAATCAGTGATGATTTAAAGATTCGCATAAGATGCCTTTGATATTAAATGTATCCAAATACTTGTTAAGAATCATTGAAAATATTTATAGATAATTAATTGATGATTTGTCGAAACAGTATTAACTTAATATTCCACTTAATCAAGAATGATAACACTTTTATTTAATTGACTTAATTCATGTTTGTAAAGATGGAGTTTTGAAATTTCGTACACTTGTGTGTTCTCGATGACTGTACACTAATTTACTGTTTTCGGAACTTAATTATCAGTTATCGATTAATTTAATTCCATTTTCGTTCCATACATCTGGTCGTGAACTTCAGAAAAAATAATTTCATGATTCCATAATACTGAACATTTTAGTGCACTAATGAAAATGTGTTTGTGTGTTTTAAGAACAGTTTTTATTTGAATTCTAATTCGCATTTTGATTTGAGCTTTATGGGTATCGATTTTTTGTGCTATAATGAAATCTAATTCATTTCTTTTATACTGTAATATTGAGCAGTGGAACAGAAATATCTACCTCTGCAGTATAGAACTAAAGAACTGTCCATTGATATCGACAGCTACAATGTAAATGACATCACAGTCTCAATTTTTGATCAAAACAAGAGACAAGAAACCTACGAACATTGTAAAGTTTGCATACAACGTGAATCTAGCTCTGCTAAAGTTAATTTTTTTTTGTCAAGAGTTGTCAGTGAGAATTTTGACTGGAAATTTGCTTCAATGACGAATGATGAGCAGATTACTTGCCTTTTCCAGAAATAGTTTTTAAATGATTTGGAAATAATTTTTAAGAAGGTGAAATGAGTTTTTTGAATTGAATATTAAGTTATTTGAAAACCGAAGCAATATAAAACCCAAGTAATAAAATAAAAGTATAATTTTAGCTCAATTTAGTTACATTAACGTCCAGAATTTAGGCAATAGGAATGCTATTTCTGGATAGAGCTCGTAAATTTGAACCCCTTCCAGATCATGAGAACGATACTTGAGCTGACATCTCCCCATTCAGTATTCCAATCCATACGTGTAGAAGGGCGTTTCCTTAACCCTTTAGCTCCGTTTCGAGTGTAAATGATGTGTATTTAACAATTTGAATTATTGATTTTAATCTATTGTTTCAGAAACATGCTGAAGAATGTCATAAAAATTAATTTCGGAGACACTCTTTCTTTGAGAATATTTCATTGGACATTTTGAATTTAACCTCTTCAGTATCGCGCCCGTCATATTGACATGCATCCAATTATCGAATTTTTAGGCTTATAAACTAAAATTTAATCATTTATTAGCTTTATAATTTTACACTGAAATTACTTAGAATCCATAAGCATCTCAAGTATTCTATGCCTTCTTAGATGAATGAGATCGACCCCTATTAGCACAAGATGCTCTGCAATATTCCTACGATATCTTTACGATATTGTACGGCATTCACAATATCGTAGAGATACCTTACAATATCTTGTGCTAATGGGGACAGCCCCTTTCGAAACCAGGAGGGGTCATCTTATTAGATAACAAACAAAAGTGCGACCCTTAAGGGGTTAGTATAAGATATAACGTGAATTCGGCATATATATACGATGGATCTTACATAGAATCGAGTTTCGAATCGGTCGTAACTCCCTGATTCCAAGAAATAATCATCCAGCCACCGAGGCCCTATTGAGATTTCAGCATCGTGCCATTAATTGTTTGTTCATGTTTCATATCTTAAAACCGAAACAAAAATATCCGTGCTTTATAAAATGAACAGTAACTGAAAGAACAAAACGCGGAATATAGCACGATAAGAGAAGTACCAATTTATTCATAACTAAGCTTTCATCTGAAGGAAAAGAAAAAAAAAACTTCAAAAATAGCAATAAATGGTATTATGTCATTTGCATAAAATAATATATTGATAACATGTCTTTAGTGTTAGTAAAGCACTCGAAATGCTCTCCCCCTTGCCTTTCTTGTATACTTTCACAATATGACGCGTTTTGGGTATAACGAAGAGAATAGAACGGACAATTTTGGTGGTTTTCCATTGAGAAATTGGATAAAACATTTCATAAACATCTACAATTTTGCTGATGCAATTTTGCTGATTCATGCCAGATTGAATTCATCTAATCCGCTGCGTTATTGAATTATCGAATTGACATGTACACAGACTGACATAGTTCCCAAAATACGTTTTTCGGACTTAAGGAATTCTAAAACTTGAAGTTTTATCAAAATTATGATGTTGAATCTTATGACAGCTATTATATTTTGAGTATTTTATATCCCGGATGGTATAAAATCTCGCGTAATTGAAAAGTTAATCGAAACAGGAGAAGAATTTTACAAAACTGTTGTCAATACCAACGAAATAGTGTGTCTTCTGTGTTTACTTCGCTAAGTTTAAATTCTTCCTGAAGCTGCCTGACATTATCATGAAATTTCAGAAACTTTTAAAACATATTACCAATAGTGGAGTATATAAGCTCCTAATGAAAACTTTCAGAAGTCTAATACATACTTTTCATGAACTTCGCAGGATAAAGAAAGTCTCCGCATGCATATATTTAGCATTTATTTTCAGGAAATAATTAAGAGATTGAATCCGTAAATACACGATTTAAAAGTTTCGTTCCTAACAATTTAATTTGAAGTGTCTGCACAATCGAACGTAGTCGGATCGTTACTGGAGGAATAAATCTGATCACATCACGTACTTTCTGAGTTACGAAAACGACGGATCTTGTTCAGCCCGAATCGACTTCTTTTAATCGGCAAAGTTTTATCCGAGAGGCGTTTGTTGCCTGAATTACACCTTAAGGCAATTTTAATTTCCACCTTTAATTGTTAAAGTATTTAGGAGTATTTATTTGTGCATTTGGGAAAGGAACATGAAGGCTGATGAGATTTCTGGTTGAACTTCCTAGAAATAATATTAGGTTAATTTCTTGTTAAGTTTAGTTACACATTAATAGTATGTTTCTTATCAATGTTATCAGATTAAACGACAATTTTTATACTTCATTACTATTCATCGTCATAATAACTAGTAAAACTCTTTGAACTAACTAACAGCAGGATCAATAACTCTTTTGCAAAACAATGAAGGAGCTGTTTATTATTCACAGAAATCATTAACATTAGTCATTATACTTAAGAATTACTGGAAGAATTTTCTGTCAGAATACTGGAAAGATAGATCAGTCTTCATACTGATGGGATTAGTCTTACTGTCTTATTGGAATGGCATAATTATTTACGTGTAAAGGTACAGGTATTAATATTCTCAAAAATAAAAGTCCAAATTCCACATGGTCTAAATGTGACTATTAGACTTTTGTGTATAAAGAAAATAAGGATATCGTCAGATACTATAATAAAGAGGATATAAATGAGAATACCTAAGATGTCGGAAAAATGGTTGTAGAAATTGTTCCAAAAATTTTTCGCATTCAATTGTAAGGAATCTACGTATCGAAAAACCAACATAAGTCTTCTCCTCTCGGCATTATAGTATACTAGCATAATACGACACGTTTCTTGCATCGTAGTATAATGCAAAAAAATAAAGTATTCATTTGTACGTTTTTCTTCATACCGACTGGTCAAAAATTCGATAGAGGTATATAGTAATTTTAGTTTGCAACAAGTTTGCAGCAAGTTCACAACAAGACTGCTGCAAGTTAACGCAATCGACGAAGTCACCACGCGTCGAACTTGCAGCAAATTTGCCGCTTCAGACTCATTGCAAACTATAGCAAAAACAGAGAACGCAGACGTATCTTGGATTTGAACCCCCGACAACTCCTAACCTAGCGCTTTAGCCCTTCAGCCGGCGAGATCTCGATTGCCGAAGATATATTGAGCTAATATATCGTGCATCAACATGTTTTATTTTAAACTGTCTTCTTGATTTGATTAATTTTTTTAAATTTTGAGATGAGGATATGATTTGAAGCCAAAGGGAGAGCGATTTTCGTTAATAACTACATTTTGCTAGTGGAATAAATTATGAAATTAGAGTTCAAAAGCAATTACTTCTAAAAATATGGCACACAAAGTAAGTTATTGTTTTGCAACAAACATTGACTGTTTTTAGGTTTAATTTTGTTTATGAACGTTAAAATTTCAACATTAAGAAAAAGGCGATATATAGCTTTCTTTAAAGTGTGAGTCCTGTATTTAGTAAAAAGATAGAGCATTTTTTTTCAAATGTAATTTTATTTATAAAAGGCATAGTTTTTTTTTCAAATTATCATTGATTTATTGAATTAATAAAAAGAAGGACGGTCTATCAGATGCTATTAAAAATCGAATGTTTTTTGAAACAAAGACAAAGATCAAAACCAGATATATACTGTATCGAGGTCGTGGTGTGTAAGTGTGCTGCGTCAATTTTACAGCAAACTTGCATTGCAAGGAGGGTGATCGATTATGCTTTGCTACTTTGCAGGAAGTTCGCTTTAAAGTTGTCACGCCAAGTTTGTCATGACAAGCTTATATCAAGAAAAATCACACTTGCTGCAAGTGTGCATGCTATCTGGGTATAAATTTAGTTTAGCTTTGTTATATTAAAGTCACGTTCTGAAGTAACACGAGGGCTAATCTGGGACGGACTTCGAAATTTTGAACCGCGGTCAGATGACGAAGCCGACACCTGAGCTAGTGGCCCCTTCTCCAAACTTTCGCACCACGCCAGCTGGTGGACGATTGACCCTCTACGTATGGTGGGTGCTACGTATCTAGGCTCAACACACGACGGATCTTCAATGGAATCGGGTTTCGGGCTGAGAGCCCTCCGTCTCCGAAGCCACCACGGCCCCTCCACTTTGGGGAGAAGACCCCACAATCAGATTCATCTAAGTTGTTTTTGAGTTACAGCATTCGCATAAACGCGAGAGACAGTTAACCCGCACACGGATTTATTTTATGATTTGATGCAGACATATAATATTGGTAATTAAAATACATGCTAAATTTTATCCATCT
The DNA here is from genome assembly GCA_013235015.1 of Araneus ventricosus. Lineage (NCBI taxonomy): Eukaryota > Metazoa > Arthropoda > Arachnida > Araneae > Araneidae > Araneus > Araneus ventricosus. The sequence goes on from BGPR01000039.1 coordinate 31,058, forward strand.
AACGTTTTGTATTTTTGAGCTGTCGAGTTCGCATGTACACTGACAAACAGACAGCTAGATTTCTTTTAGATGGATTTCGTGCAAAATTGATAGAAATCTATAATTTTTGTGTAAAGACAACATACCAAAAATCATCCATTTATGCGGGGGGGATTTCAGTTATCGTGTTCACAAACAGACTGAAATTATTCCAAAAATGTTTTCTCTCTACTCATTGAGCTCTAGAATGTAGAAATTTGTCAAAATCTCGAGGTCGAAATTTTTGACGATTACATAACTATCTTTTTGTATACTAGAAAATAAAAGCTATATACCACTTAAAACAAAATATTCATTTCTGTTTTGCTCAGAAAATAATTATTTTAGTAAGAAAGAATACATGATAAAATATATCCAGAGACATTTGCGTAATACTTACGGAGAAAATAACATGATGCAATACTATGGCCAAAACAATACATGACACAATCTCTACTAATAATAAAGAAGAACGTGTGTGTGTTGGCTCTCTATAGGTCAGACTGCTGGACTTAGAGCTACGAAATTTGGAACAAACATACTTTGAAAGGTGGGAATGCGCACCTCGGAGCCTTTTCTTGAAATTTTAAGTACGATTTTAATTAATTAAAAAATAAGCGAATTTTTGGTGTTTTTTCCTTAATAACGCCCGAAAATATTATAGCATAAAAATTTATTTTTACGCCATCTGAAAGAGCAAAAAAGTATCGTTTCAGTGATATCAATTAAGTTGCCTTAAAATTTTTTCTCTCATTTTAATTACTTTTTAAAAAGATTTTTTGGCATAATTTACAATACTTTTCATTGTTGCACCGCAATTCAAACCGTTTTCATTGTTTAAATAAATATTTATTTGCATGTTTCTTTTTCATTGTTGAAAGATAAGGTAATATCTTAATGTTTAATAATATGTTTTAATCAGCATAATTTCATACAGCTAATATGCTGCTGGACGTAAAATCTGCCGTGACGACATTTTAAAGTTAAATTCAAATGCAAATTTTTCAAGAGGAATAAGAGCGAGAAGTTGATGCCGACAACGGACAATTGTATTCTACATGACACAGACAGTTACTCGACTCCATTAGGGAGGTTCACGCAGACAACAAACAGAATATTTAAAACCCTGAATATCAATTTTTACATAAGAGATTCAGTTGAACTTATATTCCCAGTGAACAAGCTGGTCGTCGAAGGTGGCTAGTACAAAATAATACACATACAAAGCACAAAATTATACAAAAAAGACAATATGAAATAAGGCAAATATAGACAATGCATAGTCACACTAGAAAAAAATCAATACCGCAATATAGCACGATAAAAGTTAGACTTAAATAATTATTTTTTTAAACCTTAATATGAATTATCTAAACATATAGAATTAGTGTAGACTATACAAATTCTAAATAGATAATAAAAAATTAAAAAAAGAAACTTTATATATATAAGATTTTTTTTTCAAGCCAATACATAACAATTTTCAACAATCATGAAGTTAATTGTAATTGATTGGGAAGAAATTAATAAAAACCAAAAACTATAATAAAAATTATAAGCTTCGAAGCACTAATTCCGTCTCTAAGTTCATAATATTACTTGTAACAAAAATTAGGTTATATATGTTATAATAAAAATCGGACTGTATGATGAAGTATGAGGAAATTATGAATTGCCTAGGACCATTTAAACATATTAAATGACATACCGATGTAACTATTCAAAAATTAGTATTAAATTAATATAATGAATGGATAAGAGAAAAAGTGATTCAAATGTAAAACAATATAATAATTTCTACATTTATTCAACAATTTGATTTTTTTCTCCAGATGAAGAATTCACAAGAAATTTATTATGTCGCTACTTAATTGCACAATTTTCAATAATTATTACCCCAGTAGCACATAAATATTATATAATATTTGCACAATGTTATACAATATTATGAACACCGAGGAACACTGAATACCGTAACAAATTATTGTATTGTATGTATCAGTATTTCCGAGATACAAAATTTTCACAAATAATATAAAAACAATGTTTATTTATAAAAATATTCATTTTAACTCAGGATATCACTCGATTGGAGGATTTATTTCAAAAAACACCACTGGAACAATTTTTATTTAAGATGCTGAATATTATATGATACTATTCAATACAGCGAAAACGATATTATGAGTCATTTATCAGCATTGTTCAATATTTTAAGGTGAAGTTATTTCTACCGTCGACAGATGGCAGCATGATGATACCGTAACACTATATTAATCAACGTTAAATCATCTATGCAAAAAATATTTTACAAAATGTTCATTTGAATAAGAATGTTTACACAGTCATTTTGTTTTACTGCATATTAAGGCGGGCCGGATTTAGCTAATGAAGTTAACCTTAAAACAGCTCTCACATATGGATTATCTATTGTTCTGTAAAAAAAATTGAGTATTATTCGCATCGTAAAAATATGCGCGTGATTTATTTTTGCGAACCTTGTATTTGATATTTAATCAATTCTATAATTATAAATGTTAAAGGCGTCTCGTAATACATTGAAAGAGGAATAAATACTAAATTTCAAAATTATTTAAAAACCTTTCAAACATATTATTATAATTACTTTTAAACCTTAATTTATTAAATTAGCGAACTTAGAAGAGCTAAAATTGCTTCCTCTTTGACTTCAAATTTCATTTTGAACTCGAAATTGTAACGAGAAAAGATAATTTAATTAAAAAACACTATTCAGATTAATTGTGAATGAACATGAAATTTCGTAAAGATCCGAACTCTGTAACTACATTTTATTATCATCATTTACGCTTTCTGCTGCAAGTCTAGCTGGTCCACTGGTAAGGTGTTGGTTCAAAGCTCTCCGTAAGTAGATGTGCTCAAAAAATAATATTGTGTTACCCAGAAGTTCAGAATTAAGTGATTAATATTTTTCCATGCTTCTAAAATATATTTTTAAAATATTCACTATATTGTTATATTACAATATTATATAATATTATTTAGTATAGTGCAATATTATTTAATATGGTGTAATATTATACAGTATTATATGACATTATCCAATATTATGAAAAAAACATTGTGCAGTACTGAAAAAGTCTTACGTTTTACACTGTTTCAATATTGGGAAAAATATTGTACAATATATCTTTTTCGAATTTTATGATATAAGACAATATTATGTACTACCTGGGTATAATGATTTACTAGCATTTCGACATCTGCGTTCACTTTCTTGAGTCACCAACTTTATCTTACGCTCTTTGTCGATGACGAATAAGTTGCTGGTAAATAATCAAGGAATCATTTGAATCACTAAGTAAAGGAAAGGATTTAAAAGTTTTCCTCCCGATTTGAATTTGAAGTTTCCGGAAGATCAAGCGCAGTCGGAATGCTGCTGGAGGAATAAATCTGATCGCGTCACGTACTTTCCGAGTTACGGAAACTACCGGATCTTGTTCGGCATAGAATCGACTTCTTTTAATTGGTAAAGTTTTATTCGAGAGGAGTTTGTTGCCCGAACTGCACCTTCAGGCGATTTTGATTTCCACCTTTGAATGGTAAAATATCTAAGAGTATTTATTTGTGCATTTTTGAAAGTGGCCCGAATGCCATTGTGATTGCTGGATTAATTTCTTAGCATTAAGTATTTCTTATGAAAGTTATGTTATTAATCAAATAATTGGCATGTGCATCACTGTGCTGTTATATTATCATAACTATTGAAAACTCAGACAAATCACAGTACTATTAAAAACATTTCAACTAAAAAATGAAGAGATTGTTTATTACGCTTGGAAAGCACGAAATGAACGGATATAAAAATTACTTGCAGGATTACTCCTGCAGAAAAAAAATCAGCCTTCAAAATTACGTTTAGGATTGCTATTGAAGAAATGAGCAGTCCTTAAAATTACTGTAAGAATTCTTGAAGAAATGGCGAAATTTAAAAATAACTTGCAGGGTTACTCTTACATACCATTAAAAAGATTTATATCTTAATATTCGTAACTCTTTACAATCAAAAACAGTTTTAATTGCTCTTATAAAATGCGATCTATGACATCACACAGTATAAAGGCTTCTACTGGATATTTATATTCATGTATGGAACAAATGAGATCATGATAAGATAGAGCAAAATGTTGAATGGTGAGTTAATAGAAAATGAGTCTGTATGGTAGGTTAAATAAAAGTGAGCATACTGTAGTACTGTAGTACATTAAAATACTGCAGTACATCTTACAGTGCGACAGTACGATGTACTACAGTAGCGGTTCCCAACCTTTGGCCGTGGATAGCGTATTAGTGGGCCACGAAACGCTAGGCAGGAGTCGAAGTCAGGGGAGCCTCAAGAGTCGGCACTCGTTTTTGTAATGCTTAATTTATTTTTAATGATTTTACAGTAAGCTTTATTAATTACTGACATATATAAAAATAACAACAATTTTTTAAAAACAAAGTTTTTGAAATTTTTTTGCCTTTTTTGTATGTCTTTTATATCTTGTTTGCATTGTTATATATATATATATATACACTATATGCCCAAAAGTATCCGGACATTTTCAGATTTTTATATTTTTTAGAATTTCTCCAAAAGAGTTTAACTGACTGCCTTTAAACTTCGGCCATGTGAAGAATAGACTGTAACTCACATTTTTCATTGAAGATTCGGTCCTGAGAGCAATTAGGGGACCGTCTACAAACTGATGAAGACAAAAACTGTTTTGGTCCACCCGGCTTTGCAGAATACTGATAACAAGATGAAAATTTCAGAAATGGTTAGGTTTAATGTGCATAATATTTAGAGGGATTGTCGTAAACTTAGCACAAATATTTGGGAAGATATAAAGGTTTTCTTAAAAATTCCCAAATTTTCCCGCCTGTTTTTTGCTTATAAAATGCATAGTTTTCTGTTATCTTATACGAAACTTACAGACAAAATGATAATGTTTTAGACAAGCATTGTGTAAAAATGTGGTAAATTGTGTTGTGAATATTACAGGAAATATGAGCATTTTTAGTAAATAATGTTTTACTGCTAATGCGCAAAACATAGCGTAATTGTTCTTTCACAACTTTAAGGCCAGACATATAGGGCAAATTATATAAAAAAATATCATTCAGAAAGATATCGTGATTACAACGAGCAGAATGTTAGCTCCTATCGAGGAGAAGCCAAAAGATGAGGGGGTTGTGCACAAATTGATATCTTTTAAACTTATATCTTTTAATAATTATATTGAATTGTATATTGGTTAAAATTTGCTGAATGCCCATCAACACTTGCAATATTTGTAACGAATAATAAAAAATACATATTTGTAGAATTATTAAAATATTTTAAGAAAAGAAATTAATTAGATAAAAAAAATCGTATGGCCATAAAAGAAATATATTTAAAAATATCGTTTGGTCGAAAAATTGTAACAATATATAACTTGTTAAGAATCATGTAAATAATATAATTAAAGTAATAAATTTTTGTTATTTATAGTGCCTAATTAGCTGGAATTTCAGTTAAGCATGTAATTGATAAGTGTTCATGGGTATTCAGCAAATTTTAACCACTATACAATTCAATATAACTATTCAAAGATATGTTTAAAAAATATTAATTTGTGTACAACCCTTCATTTTTTAGCTTCTCTGCGATAGGAGCTAAAATTCTGCTCGTTGTAATGTCGATATCTTTCTGAATACTACTGATATTGAACTGAATTTTTTTAAATATAAGTTGTCCTATATATATCTGGCTATAATGTTGTGAAATAAAAATTACGCTATGTTTCGCGCTTGGGCAGTAAAGTATTATTTACTAAAAATGCTCATATTTCCTGTAATATTCAAACTTTTCTTTCCAAATTTTTACAAAATGCTTTAATGACATATTTTCTTTTTAACAGTATGTTTCGTACAATATAACAGAAAACTCTGCATGTTATAAGCAAAAAACAGGCGTGAAAATTTGGGACTCTTTAAGAAAACCTATATCTTCCCAAATATTTACGAAAATTCCTGTAAATATTAGGCCCATTGAACATAACTATTTCTAAAAGTTTCATCTTGTTATCAGTATTTTTTGAAGAGGGATGAGCCAAAACAGTTTTTGTCTTCATGAGTTTGTAGACGGTCCCCTAATTGCCCTCAGGACCGAACCTTCGATGTAAAATGTGTGTTACAGTCTATTCTTCACATGTTCGAAGTTTAAAAGCAGTCAGTTAAACTTTTCCGGAGAAATTCTAAAAAATGTGTAAATCTGAAAGTGTCCGGATACTTTTGGGCATATAGTATATATATATATATATAGAGAGAGAGAGAGAAAGAGTATAAAGTTTGTTATTATAAAAAATAAGTTTGTTATTTTATTTTATTGTTCTATATATAAATGTATAAATAAATATCTTCTGCAGAAGTCATGTGATTATTTTGGAAAAAGAAAATAATACGATCTATAAACTTAAAGAAATCCTGGAACTAAACAACGACAACACCAACAAAAAAGGATAGTGAGAAATTTCGATACTGAAAGTGGAAAGTATAGAAAATTGAGATAGATTGCTTAAGATATTTGAGTTATAACCTTCAATAGCAATTCATCAAACTATCTCGGCGCGGAAGCGTACAACTGAAAGCAAAGTCTCGTAATGTTGTTACAATGCAGAACTCCGATCACCTGAAACTTCATCTTTCGAAAATTTATTGGATGTGCTAAGTCCATAAATATTTATTACTGATACTGAGAAGGCTAATTACTTATACAAACTTACGGCGATTCTCCATCCTTCCAATTTGATTATACTCAAAGAACATGCATAAGGTATACAAACCGAATTCCATACTAAATAAAATTCTCAATTCCATTAAAGATAAGGAAAAATAACATTTGGTTAAATTTCCCACTCATTTTGCTTGTTACTCGTCTTTGTTGCATTGCTTGTTCTATATTTTTATCTCAATATTTTTCTGCATTATCAACACATTTTAATTTTTTGTTTGAAAATGAAGATTTTTATGACTTGTCTTTAAGTATGATAATGGACATTCATTGTACAAGTTGACTTTCTTCGACGATTCCAGTCCATTTTCCTTTAAAGCAGGCGATTAACATCTCTTCCAAAATGGAATTTTTGACGCACGGGAAGGAAAAAGCAATCGTCAGTTTTAAAAACCGATGGAAATTGGCATAGCGGATTGGCAATTCTGGAATTCAAACGAATTTAAAATACAACACTTCACGCGCTGATTCCAGTTTGGGGCCTCGATTAGAGGTTAGCGGCACATCAAAGGATCTGCCTACATTGAGACCTCGCATCGAGGGTTAAATGAAATTCGAAATCTCCCGCGTAGGGGAAGAGGAGGGGTGGGTAGAATTTTGCAACTGAAAGGATGGAAGGAAACAAATCTTTGGACAAATGGAATGGAGTACAGATGAATGCCTAGTTTTAGGTTTCAGGCAGATCGGCCAAAAATGGCTGTTACGACAAGAAATCAAATCAACTATGATTATAAATGAATAATTCGGGCTTAAAATGGTCTTTTGAATCAAATTTATTAATGCCATCCCAGCTAATTGTCTACACATTTATATCAATAAAAGGATTTTCATTACAAATAAATTAATTAACGTTGGATTACATAGCACAGACAAACACTTTAAATTTATGAGGATTATTAGCAAGAACTGCATAGATTAGTGAAAAGCGAACACGATAGGTACAGTTATTCATTGTAAGATTCTCTATAAGCCTACTTAAGACTTCCATTCATATATATTTGCTTAAACATAACTTCTTAAGTAAATTCTAAAATGGAAATGCTTCGTCGCTAGTATTACATATTAGTAGCTCAGAACAAATAAGTTCATTACACTTTTAGAGTGCTATTTAATGTATTCGTTTTTTCCATTGAGCAGAATTGATGTAATTCTGCTTTTCTTCTCTGTAAAACGAATTAGATATTTAACAAAGAAAAAAGTTCTTACATTTAGTTTCAGAAATAGAAACAATTCAATAAATATTTTAAAGAATAAGGCAGAGAACACGCATAGCTTTCATTATCAAAAATTTACTTAACTAGAAAATGTTTCAGAAGGTGAGCTTCCTCATTCTTGACTTGCTGAAACCTCTATCTCCAAGCAAATGTTGACTTTGAAATTAACTATTCATATTCAATTATCGATGACGCGCTTTGAGCTCTTTGTACTTTAATTTACCTTCATAAATTTTAATCCATTTAATGCGCGACTTCTTGTGCTCTCTGACGGACGCCGTGAGTCTTAACAGACTAAACAAAAAGTTGAAAGTAATAACCTATACTTTAAACAAATATTTTCTCTAGTCACAATTCGTTCTATTTACTTAAAATTCAAAAGAAGAAAACAGGCGAGCACAGCTGCTTCTCCTTTTAAGAGATTGAAACCTATTCTCAAGTCGTTAAGATTCCATTAAGCTAAAATACGGCAGATAGCAAAGCAAAAACGGGACTGAAAAACATCGTGTTTAGAAATAATGTAATATGTCGCTTAAATGTGCATATTTCAACAACACATTTCGAGAATTTAGATACTATTTAATTTTTAAAGCTATGACATATTGTCGCAATTTACACTTTAATGTTCTTAAACCAACTACATTAACGGAAGTAAATCCATAAATTTATCAATATGCCTTTCAAAAGTCTTCTTTTATATGGATTCTTAATGCACACCCGCTGCAGACAGCTAGTGAATTGATAATTTTGTATACTTTCTGAGTATCACTCAAATTTCATAAATGCACTTCTTGAAAGATGTTTTATAGATAATTTGTTGGATTAATTAATATTTCTGTTTTATTTGCTTTCTATTCGACTTTGAGATTCTGAGTACTCTCCATGATATTGGTTTCTGGAATTTTTAAATTATTAAAACGTTTTCATAACTACTGAAATTTTTCTTTATTACTTATTGAAATTAGAAAATATGAATTCAGTGAATATTAAGATTTTTGCAAATGAGATTTGGCTAATTCAAAAATTAAGTAATTTCATAGTAATCTTAAATATTTGTTTAATGGATTAAGAATTATTTTATACCATAAATAATTAAAATAAAAAAAACGCATTAGACTCTTAGAATATGTTTTATTTAGCTGCGAAAGGAAAGACGGTCATTTTAGAAAAAAAGGAAGATTTAATTTGCAGTAAAAATATTTAATTATATAAAAATTTTTTTGTTCCTTGATTAGCCATTATGGGAAATCTTGAAATATTCTTTAATAAATAGTAATAATCGCATATTTCCATGTTAAATCCTTCGATAAAGTGACATTTTGAAATTGAAAACTAATTTGAAATCCATCTTTTTAATTCAAAAGTAGTTCGATTTGATATTAAACCTTAACATATGACGTCAAAGGTATAGAGCTGCTGACAATCATCTTTAAAATTATATTAATACAAATATTATGAAAAGGAAATCATAAATTTCATTCCATCCATGGTATTAATTTTTTCTTTGAAAAGTTCCTTTGGGAAATTTATGGATCTTACAGAAATTTATATTCATTCGATTCATCTGTTTTCGAAACTTCTCAGGAATTAAAAAGTTTCCATAACTGAATGAATTAGGAAGAGAGTGAAAACTTGGAATAATGTAAGGTTTTTGCGACAGATTCTGCTTGTCTTTTCCTTTTCTTTAATTTATTCATTGCACGTTCAAATTGGTAAAATCCCGTTGTGTTTGTGCATATCAAAATGCATGTGCTTTTATTCTCTGTTTAAAAGGTTTTTTCTTGATTGATTGATTGTGCTGGGTTTGATTTTCAAATGGTATGCAATGTTATAACTACCAATAAACATTGGATTTAGAATTGTTACATAAAATGTCTTATGATCCGATATTCCCCGTTTTAAACAAACTCAGAAGATGTATTTAATTTTACCATGCCATGATATTCTGTTCTGAGATATAAGTAAGTAGTATTACCACAAATAATTCTTTAAATATGACAAATGCGACCGCCTACATTGGGATGAGTGAGTCTGAGCTCAGATACGAGCCAGTGAGCATGTACTCAAAACCCAAAGACTTAAATTTTATTAATTATAAATTGAGAATCAAATGTTTACCACCTTTAAAAGTTCTGTGTTTGTGCTTTCTGGATGTATAATGATAATGCGATAAATTTAATTATTTTAAAATAATTGGATGTGGTCATAGTTGACGCCTAGCATGGAGCTGAAACCCACTACTTCGAGATTAAGAGTCTCGTGCTCTACTATTAAAATTATACTCATTCACTTGTAAAATTCTTCGCTCTGTATAATAGTGAAAAAATAATGATATATAACTTTTATATGAATAAATCAAGGATTATAAATTCTGTCTTTCATTCGTGATTTTTTTTATAAATGAGGGAATCAAGACAAATAGGAAGTTCAGATATATTTTACATCAAAGTACAGTGATTCTAGTCGTTAAATCTTTCTTGCAACGTAAAAAAGCAATCTGCACAATTAAACTATTGATACTCTCCTCTTTAGCATTATATATTAATTCAATAAGCGAGCGAAAGTTTAGGGCTAATTGATTTGCAATCGAAACTTTGGGCATCCTATTCATGTTTAAAGCATTTATTCTATTCCAATACCCTTTGCTATTCTTGCTGTTTTACATATGGGATTGTTAGATTAATTTAGTGTTATTAGTACTGTGAGAGAGAATTAGTGCGAAACAATTGTTCTAAACTTTGCTGTACGAATTTCGAAATTGGAACATTATTATTATAAAGTGGAATGTGGCATTTCTAATGAAAGTTACTCTCATTTCAAATGAAGGCAGTGGCAGGACATCAATTACAAAAGGAACTTTTCCTGTTAAACTCTCAAATAAATGAACAACAGCTGAAAGTTTAAAACGAATTAAACGAATTTTCTCAGAAATATAAGAAGCTTGAAATGTTAACCGTATTTTTTAAATATATGTTTCGTCTAATTCAGTTAATGTCAATTAAATTAATGCTTATTGAATTTTATATATATATATGCTTCTCTCTCTCCAGCCGTATGATTACATTTAATGAAAGTCATGAAAATTAATCATTAAACTTAATCTCTAATTCTATCTTTATTTGCTTATAGGACTTTTATATCCGTTAAGAAGAATCTCAATTCATTGCTCAGTAATATTTCTAGTTATTCAACCATATTATTCGAATTTTTGTTGATCTTCCAAGTGGCCAAATTGACTTTCTTCTGTTATCAATGTTTAATTTAAAAGATACTAATTTATGTTTATTTGAACATTTTTTCACCGTGACCATCAGTAAAATATTCGCCTAATTTAAAATAAATTTAATAAAATAATTTTAAGACTAAACTTTTATTAGTATACTAAAAAGTAGAATTTTTTATTTTAATTCTTTTCGACATTTTAATTAATAATTCTTTATTATAAATATTATGGAACTTAGAAATCAATTCTTTTACAAATTTATTACGAGGTGGCGCCACTCATATGAAATGAAAATTTCATTATATTTATCAATCAATTGGTAATAAATTCTGAAAATATTAAAATAGTGTATTCTGAACAAAATTTCAAAAATATAAAAAAATAGCGCGCAAATTTTAAAAACTCTAGCTCATCAGGAAACAACTGAAAAATCGATTACAAAATCCTATCAATACAGACATAAAAAAATTCAAGTTAAATAAATGTAATTATTTAAAATTATTAAAGTTAAATAAAAGTAATACAGATATTTAATTTGCCATTTGATGATCAATAGTTTGATACGATGCGATAGATAACACCATAGACTCTCAACCAGTGGGAGGAAATGAAAACATAAAACATATAAAAGAAAAACAATGAAAATCTAATTACTGAAACCACAAAAAGAAAAGATGCATTCTGTTAATACAAAGAGAAACCACCGCTTTTAAAATTGGTAAACACAGACTGAGTTTTCAAATTTAAATTCATTTCAAAGAGCTTTAAAAAATGTCGACAGTTTCGTGCAATTCAAATAGAAATTGAAGGTTTTTTCCAAATACTCTAAGTCTAAAAATTTCTGCTTTACATAGTTTGAGAGTTTTTATATACATTAAAACCTCTTTAATACGTCGTTCAAGAGGTCGCTGCAAAACAACGTTCTAACGAGAACATTGTAGTATCGAATCGAAGTTTAAAATTCGATAAACTACTTACTTTAGTCTTACAGCATTTTTATTTACATTCATATTCATTCATACTTTTATATTTTGTTGAGATTTCATTTTAGTGTATACATATGGTTATATTTTCAGACAATATTAATAAAATTTAAAATATTTAAAAACTTTCAAAATTATGATATTTTTAAATAGTTGTACAATTCATAATGATAATTACAGCATTTTTATTGTAATAACTTTTCTTAAAAACTATGTGTAGGTACTTCTTATTTCTTGAAATTTTATCATATAAAAAATGCAATTCACTTTATCATATATATTACTATATTTTAGAGCATTTTATTCTAACTGATAGAATTTAATAGTATTAAAATAACTATCATTAATGTAATGGTCTCTCTAGCTTTTACTTTCAACTTCTGTGTAGATCGATTATGTGTTGTATCTGATAACAATACATAAATAAATAACATAAATATTTATTGTATATTTTTTTTACTTCGAGAGTTTTTTTAAAAAATGAGTTTTAAAAAGGTAATTAAGAAGTATTAATATTTATTTAAAAGTTTAGTAAGATACAAAATTTATTTCGAAGTGAGCGTTGAGAAAATTCCCTTTATCAACATTCATTTCGAAATTAATTTAGTATCTTACTACACTTGTGACGTTATAAAGAATATTTTTCAATAATGAGTTAAATGAATAAGAATGAATCGGAATCAGGGATATCGTTGTGGTAACGCTTGCGGTACTACAGAGGTTTCCCAATATCTTAATTTGTGTCATAATTAGCAACATAATTTAAATTCAGCTTCTATATATATATTATTTATTGTTTTTTGTAACATCATTATCACCCTATTAATTTTTTTAGTCGTTGATCTGAAATTCAGAATTTATCGTACACAAACCGCAAGCCTAATATAAACAGGTGGCATTATTTCGTGCACTTCGAGACAGCCTAAGTGATATTTAAAAGAGGAGATGGTTGATGACAGTCAACATGGATTAATCGTAGCATCTTAGAAGATATCAGAAACTAATTTTTTGGAAACAAATTAATGAACCGTCAGAAAGAGGACAATTTAATGCCAGTAAAAACAGCATCTAAAGTTTTAAAGCTTCAGTGAGATAATGTTTTTAATTCGCGATATAAATTGTTGCAATTTCCTGAACATTATTAAGTTCCTGGACTTTCCATAAGCTTAAAATGTACAGGAGAAGTAGGATGAGCTGCATCAAATAACTGTTGTCTTTCCTTGCGTTCCATCTATATGCAAATATTTCGATCCTACATCACAAGCTTTGTTTCTCTGATAGCAGTGAATGGCATGCCGGGAATTGCTTGAAGGAAGCTATTTGTTAGAGGATTATTTAGATATATCTAAAATTACCATTTTCGCTACATGGATATCCAGAGTAATTTTTCTCTCCCCAAGTTACAAAAATTGTGAGGAAGTGTCCCCCGAGGTCTTATCGAAAACGAAAAGAAGAGATGACATAAATTTGAATAACAGCCACGTTTACTGCTTTTGCAAAGTATTTCGGGCTCTGTAGCTGCTATTGTTTCTCTCCCTAATTTTTTGAAAATGTATTCGCACAAGTAAGGCCCTGAGCTGAATTTTCTTCGTTTCTTCATTACTTCAGAAAAATAAAGGGTTTAACTTTTCTTGAAGATTTATTGGGAACGGAAGGAAATTAATTAATTACTTTGCCCATTTTCTGAATTTGAAATATTTGGATATAATTCTTAAGTTTAATGTTTAATGGGAGGAACTGAGGAATTTATTCAAAGCCATTCTAGAATTCTTACTAACAGCAATATGATTTTATTGAGATTTTTGAGTTCTGTAGTGTTACTGTTTCGCTCCCTAGTTTTTTGAAAATGCATTCGCGCGAGTTAATTATTAATGAGTTTTCAAGGTATCTTATTTTAAAACTATAAGTAGCTTATATTTTTTCAGATATTTTTTTAGTCTCATCAGTTCAGAAAAATAAGGAACTTCGGGAAGTTTAACTTATGGAACTTTATATAGAGATTTATTGACACTGGAAGGAAATTCAATAATTCAGAGCTATGTAATATCTGCATATAATTTATAAGTTTGAAGTTTAATGGATGGTACTGAAAAAAATTTTAAAGCACTTTATGAATTTAGCTGTAAGTAATATAACACTCTTGGAAAAGCTTTGGTTTATACATTTTTCCTACCTTGTGCATATATTTTAAGAATGTTGCTCAAATTATTATTGAAATATTGTGAAATAGGAAAATTTTGTACCATTCCGAGTTTCACAAGTTAATGTTCGTTCTTAGAAGCTAAAGGCGGTCCAAATTTCGATTATTTAAGTATTTTAATAAACTCATACAAGAATTATTGAAATCATTTCAAAACATAATTGGATCTCAAACATTTTCCTCCTTATATCACGACTTTCGAATACATAAAATTTATAATGAAAGAAGGAAAAACGATTAGTTCAAATTACAATCCCTATATCCATCCACTGTATTATTTCCATTATATTCATTGTACCTATTCATTGTGTTACCCATGGTACATTATTTGAAAAAAAATATTAATGTAGATTATAAATACTTTCAATTTAATTACTAATTAGAAAATAAAATATTAATACTAAACGAAAAGACATAAGTCATTAAGAATAAGATTAAAATAAGATACAACCAAAGCTTCTGTAGCGCGCAAAATGCAGCAGGTAACCAAATAAACATTGAAAATACAAAAATCACATAACAAAATGAAAATTCTTTAGAAATTAAGATTGAACAATGAATAAGTTTAAAGAATCCACCAGATGAACTTTATCAAGGCGTCACTCATCTGAGAGGATTCAAAATAACAACAGGAATACTTTTCTGTATGAGATTCCGACAAAAAGTCAAGAAAAATTCTCCAAGAATTTCACGAGTGAAATCTTCACGATCTTAATTTCTAAGGAATTTTCATTTTTTTAGGTTTTTTTATGCTTAATTTAATTACCTTAATGTAAAAAGAAAGCAAATAAGAAAGATGCTACAGTTATAAGCACTTGTTCAAGAAATATCCGATTTCTGTGCATTTAGACAAACAATTGAAATACATAGATTTCTTATTTTTTTGTCAAAATACATTATATGCAAATGGTCAAACCATTTGATGAATTTAATGTTATGGCTAACATTAGAACGTATACTATTTTAAACTCCTCATTTATTGAATAATAAATTTTTAAGGTTTGCATCTAGTTGCTATTTAATACTTAACTAAAGTACGCATTAGTCAAAATGCATCGAATTATGGCATTTCTAAATTAAATTTAAGCCTTTCGCAAGCGTTGTAATTCGATATAAAAATTGCATAAAATTCATATACGTATAAAGGGTTGCGTGGATTAATTAAATCAAAAAGTCATCTCATTCCCCAAACGGAAAGCGTCCTTTAGTAAATATATTACAGAGAATGCCGGATAGAATCAGATGGCTAACTTCAAGTAATGTCTTCCGAACAGAATAATTTGTATATTTTAATTGATTTACAAAAACATTTATACTTATGAAAACTTGTTTAATTATTACAAAAAAATTTAATGAATGAAATATATAAATTAAACATAAGCATATAAATACGATTGAATCTAAGGTTAATATATGATGATAAAAAAAGAAAAAAGAATATTTGAAAACAATACGAGTTGACATAAAACGGTTCTTCGTTTCAGTAACAGTTATGCTATTTGACCTACTTGATCCATTTTGAGTATAATCAATATTTCGTTCATTGGAAAGTATACTGCATTTCTTAGAAACTGAAAAATAGTTTATCTTGATAGAGAAGTGAAAAGAAAAATTCTCGAAACTCACACACACACAGTTTTGCTGCATATTATTGACTTTTCTTACAATTACTTTTTCATCATTTTCGTATTTTTTTAGTTTATTTTACACATAATGTTAAAAATGTACTTAGCTATACTTTATACTACTTCACTTTACATACACATGATTTTTTTTAAAAAAAATATGTCGCAGTGTTATATTTTAAAATAATGTTTTCAAACGCAAATCTTGAAAATATTTTATATATAATTTGCGTTCTTGAACTTATAAAAATTGTGGAATGATAAAATAATTAACTAATAAAAAATAAAGAAATAATAAAATAAATAATCGGAGACTCATTAATAAATAACTCACTATTAATATTTTAAAGATTAAAATGATTCTGGACAGAATGATGAGCTAGAGAATTCTAGTATTCAGCAACACATTACTTAGCTGGCAAGAGAATTTACAAAACTAGAGAAAATGTTTCCATGCATAAATCGGAATTGGTATTTATATTTTGAGTGATTGAATGTGAAAGAGTATTATTTCTGTATTGCTATTCAATAATTTTCGTTTGAGCCTGGAATTATGTTTAAGATTATGATGGGCCACAAATAGATAAAAAAAGTCCGACGGCACGAAAACAGGATAAGATAAATGAAACAGATTATTACTTATATTTCATGAAGATGGTGGCAATATCAGTAATCATATATTAATAATTATAAAACACAAGGACACTATCCAATAAAATTAAATAATATAAATGTGAACTTACATGTGATAACAAGCTGTACAGGTTTCTAAACTCATTTTTAATTACACCAATGGAATTTAATATCTGATTGAAAGCTAGTAAATATTCAATATTTTTGCATGCAGCCCTGGAACTTTACAGTGTATCGAACTATTGAAATGCCAGTCTACATTTTAGAGCGATTTATTGTTAAATAATACGTGAAATCGTAAGTCTGCAGCCAAAAAAATTACTATAGACATTACGTTAAAAGTAACTTGATAGATGACCAATGGACTATTAAAATCAGCTTAAACATATTTGAGGACCAAATAAGAATTAAAACTTAAATAGTATTTCAATAAAAATTAAAAAAAATATTTATAAATATTTACAAAATTTCATATCCCAATCATGAGTTTTAAATAAGAAATCTTTTCTCCAAATTTTTTAGTGCAAAAGACTAATTTAAACTTTATCAGTCAATTATTCTTAAGGAAACATTTTTTAGCGTCTAAGGATTCGCTTTTAACTTATTCTTATTTCTTATTTTGCACTTGCTTTATTTACAATCATTCGCCAGAACATTACCGTACTAGAAATATTTTAGAGTCAGAGTATTCCTTCTATTTATTTTTATAAATACCTAAACAGAATTTAGCAAAAATTATTAGCAGCCACATTCAAACAAAAAATAAAAATAAACGTATTGCAGAAGTTTGAGATTTTATCGTAGGGCTTGGAAGATAATAAAAATATTCTCAAGGTTCACAGTTGTTATTTCTTTCATAGAACAATATAATTCCAATTCGATCTTGAAGGGTTCTAAGTATTATTCTTAGATTAATTTCATTTAAAGTTTTTGAATGTTCAGATTAATTTTGAAAGAATACAATTATGTATGTTAACAATGAATATATACAATTATTATTGCTTTTATATTTCCTTAATTGATTTTATATTTCCTTCTCTTTTTATTATGTTATTCTCCTTTTAGTTTCTCTGTATGATGTGTCTCATATGATCAGGGAGGCGTTTAGAATAAAATTCCGGAATATCACAGTATCTAAAGATGAATTGCCTGAACCAATCCTTCTGGGTTTTGTTTTCATATATCAAAAATAAATTCCGCTGCTATATAAATTGTTTTTCAGGACTTATTTAAATTTTCCTTCAGAATATTCAGATACCGAGATTTAGGTACATCTTTTCAAAGAAATAAGGGTTTTCAGGGGAGAAAAAAAATCGCTTATCTCTTGACTTTTGACACTTCGGGCTTTAGTATGCTTTTCGTTTGATCAGGAGGTATTTTCTGTTGTCTTCTCTCGATGAAAATTCGTCCATCACTGTAAAATGTGTGAAATTTACTTTCTGTTCAAAAATGCGAGTGCTTCATCTCAGAAAGGAATGCTTGAAAGTCAAGGGTACATACGTTTGAGTACTCAAAATTTCTAAAGCTGCAAAGACGAATTCTTTTCGTCATCATCAGAAATTTGAAAAAAGCACATGTTTTCGTAAAGTACATTTTAAACAACAACAACAAAAAAAAATTTTTTTTTGGTGACGCAAATCTCCTAACTTCTTTTATTAAAACTGAAACTGAATATACATGGTGTCCGAGAATTATTGGACACATTACAAAAGTTTTCAAAAAAATAACTAGGAACAGTAGCGTTGTCCCGATGTTCCGCATTACTAATACGGCTCCTAAAGTACTGTTTCACAGCATTGTTTATTACCAGAATCCGATATGATGGAGATAGGTGTGGTCTGATGTGTATTGTATGAAAAAAAATAAAAAATCGACCAGTTCAATTCAAAAATTCAATCGTGCCATCGGAACTCCAGCATTTTGTCTCTTGGAATTTTTCATGTTGGATCTTGTGAACAATTGTGTGTATCAGATGCCTTACCCTAATATGCAGGAACTGAAGCACCGTATCACAGCTGCTATTCATTCTATAGCTCCTATAGATGCTTGCAAACACAGGTGTGAAATTGAGTGTCTCTTGGATATACAGCACGTAACCAAGGGATCTCACATGGATATTTATTAACTTTTGTAGATCTATAATATGTTAGAAAAGATATTTTGTTTTTATATGTTTTAGTTTTTATTTTACATAATTTTGTATTGTGTCTAATAATTCTCGGACACCCACTATAATTGTGGAAATTTGACCTACAGATAAGAGAAATACTAATTAGTAAGGATTTATAATTCCTTGTGAAATTCCATTCTTACCATTTATAGCAATTAGATTGCAATGCCAAATTTTTATAAATTAAGCATTTAAGTACTTTTCTTTTAAAAATATTCGTTTTTTAGAGAAAGAAATAGTTTTTTGAAGCATGAAGGTACCTAAAAATATCCTTACCTGATAAATTTCTACCTATACTCTATTTTTTGATACTTCACTAGACTTTTAATTAAACAATCGTTCATTGAAAAAAATTCATTAGAAGTTTCGTAATGAAATTTAACGTAGTTTTTCTTCAGGTTTTTAGTGCAGCGTATAATTAATTGCATTTCTCTCCTTTTATTTCAACTTTGAGCGTCAAATCTTAAATGATCCCTAAATTGCCTTTAATGATCCGGTGGCGTAAAAAAGGGCTAACACTTCTTACCTCAGTTCAGTTTAATTTCTTAACTCTTCTCTGTCTAAAAAAGTGTTCAATAAAATACAAAAGCAATGATAAATGAGCTCCGTAGAAAAGAAATATGTATCAAAAAATTACTCCGAGATGGAAGAAGGGCTAGAGACCAGTGATTAAAATATTTTAGAACGAATGAAAAAGAAATTTGATACAAAATATAATTGCAACCTTTCACAGAAGAATTTTTAAACCTTGCATTTGAATCCAGATTAATTAAAAGTCAAAGTTTTATAAAATAACTATTCTGAAGAATCTTCGAAACGATTTTTTTTCATTTTCTGATGAAATATTACTGAAATTATTTTTCTAATATCATAAAAATACGGCTTAAATTATCGAGCAATATAAATCTGTGAAATTTTTCTGAGAAATGTGTCACATTAATTACATTTAATACACTTAGAAGGAAACTTGCAAAAAAATGGAAGATTTAAACATTTTATATCTTTAGGAGGAAATTTCTTAATCAAAGCACCTCATGTTTTTTCACCACTTCTGATTTGCTGATTTCATTCTTTATGCTTAAGACTAACTGATTTTTTTTCCGACTTGTCAGTCTTTTTTCCTTCTTTTTTAATTTGGAGTGGTAAAATAAATAAGTAGAAAAAGTTCACTACAAAATAAAGACCATGGTGGATTCTGAAATGATTTATCATTATGTTGTTGATGGGTCAGATTTAAAAACTTAAAAATATTAATAGCTTGGTTAAAAAATTAATGCATTCAAAAATGAAGTGTTGAACTTAACATTATTTTAATTTTTACTAAGCCACGGAAAAAAAAATTCTTAGAGGATGAAGCATTGATCTTAAGAACGTCCTGATTTTTATAAAAGTTTTGAAAAAGCACCTTCAGAATGAAAAATTATGGCTTTTCCAGAAAAAGTATGTACTTCATATTTCATCCAAAGAGAACTATTATTAATGGATGGTTAAAAATAAAACATGTTAATGCCGAGATAAAAACAAGAAGTAAATTTTACACTAAATTTAAAATTTTAAGTAGAAGAAAATAGAAATTAGCTTGAGCAAATTTCGGGGTATCATGTGGTGTGTATATTTTGATGGATACTTTATTGGATAATGAATTTGATTATAATTCAGTGTTTAATTTCTTAATAACCACAAAATGAATAATTTACCACAAAGTGAATAATTTACCACAAAGTGAAGTGTTCGTTTACGCGGTGATCATCGAAACATCCGAACTAAATTTGACATAGTAAGACACGTAAGTACTGTCTTGCAAACGATGTATTTTAATATTCAAAAATTTCCATCTGGACATTTTGATGAATTTCTATGTTTCTAAACCCTCCAGTGTCAGAAAAACAAATTTTGGAATTATATCTGCTTATTATGAACCATATAACATAAGCATGTATCAAGCTAGAGGGATTAATCTTAATATGCAGTCGCTACGATAAATTTGTATAGATTTCTAGCAACTTTTGGGCAAAATTCGATTAGAGGAAGTCTGTCTGTCAGTCCGGCTGTGTGCATGTGAGGACAATAATTCAAAAAAGGAACAAGCTAGATGAATGGCATTTAGTATCTGAATTCAATACTAGAATAGTATATATGTATCAGTTTTGGACAAATCCGTTTATGTTTTGATTGCCTATCAATCTGTCTGTTTGTGCGCATTTAAACGTGACAAATTAAAAAAAGAAGCATGGTAGATGAGAGAATTTTATTATACGATAATGACATCCAAATTGCAGATCCGTGTCTAATTTTAGACTAAATCCCTCAACCAAAAAACTGCCTGTTTGTCTGCTGATATATATGCGAATTCGAAAATTCGAAATCACAACAAGAAAGATAATGAAATCTGACGTAGTGTCTTGGTACCAAAATTGTTGATTTCCATCAAATCTTGGATTCTAAAATTCAAAAAGTTCAAAATGCATGCTTGATTATCTTCCCTTGTATTATAGCTCTTAAATGCTAAATCCCTCAACCGGAAACTGTCCGTTTGTTTGTTCACGATGACTCAGAAACACTACAAGTAAGATAAATGAAATTTGGCTGGTGGTCTTGACGTCAAAATTGTAGATCTATATCAAATTTCGTATCTAATTTGTCAATGGAAAAAGGATTACTCGATTGCTCCATTAGAGGACATACTCGATTTTCTTGTCTGTGCTACATTTAATTTGCTGATTACATGTAATTTGAAAATTGAACAGTTTGTGAGATATTGAAGAAATAAAGGCAAGAAATCCATGTTGGCGGCAAATTTTGAGACCCATTACCTCGGGAACTATTAAAGCTAGAAAGAAATTAAAAGCATGTATTTGTAGGGAATTTCTTTCTCTTTTATTTGCAATTTGATGTATGATGTTTAATTTGAAAATTGAATAGTTTTTTAGTATGTTAAAAAAGAACCAATCGCGAACACGTGTATCAATTTTCCAAATTTACGATTTTTTTTTCCAAATCCTTCGATGACTGTACTATCAATTAAAATTTTTTTTTATAAATTCATACCCTTTGATACTAATTATCACACAAACTATTAAATCTAGATAAAAAATAAAAACATGCATTTATTAAGGAAATGTACGCTCTTTAAATTCATAAATCACATATAATTTGAAAATTGAGGAATTTTCGAGATATTCAAGAAAAACTGAAAAAGGGGGATGAGATCCAAGATGGCGGCAAACTTTGTGATCCATTATGTAAGAAATTACTAAAGTAATTATGTAAGAAGTTACTAAGAAAAATAACAGTGTAATTTGTAGGGAATTTTACGCATTCCAAATCCTTCGATGACTGTACTATCAACTAAAGTTTTTTTTTTATAAATTCATACCCTTTGAAACAAATTATCACACAAGCTATGATTATCACACTAGAACAAAAATAAAAACATGCATTTATTAAGGAAATGCACGCTCTTTAAATTCTTAATTCACATATAATTTGAAAATTGAGGAATTTTCGAGATATTCAAGAAAAACTAAAAAATGGGGGGGGGGGATGAGATTCGAGATGGCGGCAAACTTTGAGATCCATTATGTCGGAAATTATTAAAGCAAGAAGAAAAATAACAGTGTAATTTGTAGGAAATTTTAAGCTTTTTAATTCGTTTAATCGCATGTAATTTGAAAATTGAAAAGTTTTCTTGATATTAAAGAAAAACTAAAAAAGGGGATGAAATCCAAGATGGCGGCGCCCCCCCCCCAGGACCAGGAACAGGATCTCCTTACGAATATGTGTACCAATTTTCAAAACTATATGATTTAATGTGTTTTTCACCGCTATTTGGGGCCTTCGTTGACTACACTATATGGAGTGAAACACAAGACGTAACTTAAGCATACGAGAAAGTCGAGGGGAGAACTCCCATTTCTTTATATATTTATTTTTTATTGTATCTCACCATTTTCTAGAAACATTATTCTCTCAAATAATTCTTCTTACAGAAACATTAATTTTCACATAAACAGAGACGACTAAAGCAGATTTCTGAAAGTAAAAATGTCTTTTTTTTATGTTCTGAACATTAATACTGCGCATTAAACGTGTGATTAAATCAATTAGAAATGTGATTACCGAAAGCGAGTTTCAGATAGAAAAGCGATGTATATATATATATATATATATATATAACTACTTAAATTTGAAATGAGTTTGTAAAATATTTGAATTTATATTTTAGAATATTATGGGCGTAAAGTAAAATGTTAAATGATGTCACTTAGATATAAAAGGGGACTCCGCATACGCCAAAGCTTCTGTTTTGTAAACATTCCGATGCGCCAATAGATTGAAAACGTTATACTTCGTTACCAATGCACTTTCCCAGATGATTTATCTAAAAAGACAAAACATTTAATATGAAAAGGAAAACTAAGCAACTTTTATTAAAAGGACTGTTGGAAAAAGTAGAAGAGAATCCCGCCTTGCAGATGTTATCAAGGGTTAAAAAAATTCGATCTTTTCCTGTAAGAGGTCTGACTATCGTCCAAAAAATAAATGTTTCGTGACACGAAAGATCACAAGAAAAAATGAAGACAAAGGAAGGACTACCGGCAACAATTTTTCTTTTACACAACACAATAAATACGTCAATAAAATTTAGTTTCAAAAAAGATTTTAAGAATAAAAATCATTAACCATCGGGCATTAAATTACCATCATAATAACAAAACATTCACCAAAGAGAAATTCAAATTACCCTCAGCCAAAAAGGCACGAAAATGGCTACTCACAGAATCAAACTAACATTTTTCCGTCTAAATTCTTTGAACTGTCCCCATCCCCCTAATTTACCTAGAAAGGCAAATTGTCTTTGATTCCTGTGGCATCTATTTATCTAAAGTGAAAACATAAAAATAGATGCCATTTTAATTCACGATAAGTCTCTTTTTAAATTATACTTTATTGATATCATTTCATGTATGCACAAACAACTATGAATTAAATTTATTTACTTGAAATATAATTAAGAACTTTTTCTTTGTGATTTATACTACTTTCAGGAACAATTTTAGAACATTTCCCTCTTGTATGGTACACTAATTGATATACCAGGCGTTGCTCGGAATGAAAGAAAATTTATGTCTTTTATTGATAAAAATATAACTAATTAATTTTCGAGAAATCGCTACTAAAACCTTCCTTACGCTTCAGAATATGTGAAAAAATGAAATTAATTACAATAAAATAAACACATATAACATAACGAACACTATTAGCACAAGATGCTCTGCAGTAATCATACGATATCCTTACGATGTTGTACGCCATTCAGAATATCATAACAACATCATGGAGATATCGCAGAATATCTTGTGCTAATAGGGAGGCTAAAATTATCACATATATTTATATGCTAAAAGGTAACTGGCGAAAGGCTGATGATTAGTTTTGAACAGAGAGGTCGATGTTATTCTGGAGTTTTGTGGAATGCTATTGTTGTTATAAAATGTTATTGTTGCACGTTAATTTCGAAAACTTCTTTTTTTTCTCATTTATATGAGATATTAAAGTGAAGGCATATGCAATATTTCATATTAATTGGAAGATATTACTTCTTTTAAGGAGTAGAAGTTTGCTTCCTAATTTAGCTCTTGAATATTACCATATATTTCGTGAACAAAACTTCATTGCTTTATTATTGGATGTATTATGAGTAAAACAACTGGTCACATTTTTAAATAAAAAAAGTGTATGGGGAGTATTCGTAATTGTACCATTAAATATAAACATGGACTAAAATAAATTAGATTTGACAGCTTTTAAATTTTGGAAGTTAGTGACGTGAAAAAAGCTTTACAAGAAAAAAGGAATGGAAAGACAAAAAACCATAGCCTAAAACTTTTTTCTCTTGTATTTTTCTTGAGCTCCTGCTTCTTTTTTCTTTAATCGAAAAACTGTCTTTAATTAAAAGTTCATCAAGTCAAAGACACTTCCATGATTTTGGACAGCTTGATTAAAATGTTTTTCCTAAAACGAGATGTAAGTTTTGTTAAGAAGGGAAAAAAATCAATCCAGCCCATCAAGATTTCACATCGTCTTTAAGCTTGTAGTCTACGATTTTATTTTATTTTCATTTGTAAAACATGTCCCTTCAATCAAACCTAAATCACACACGAGAAGAACACGATCAATCCGGTAGTTTCATTCGTCTTGAAAGCATATTTTTTTAAAGCGAATATTACAGGAACTTAAAAGAAATGTCTTTTTTGTCAGCGGTCTGTGGACCGAAACTGAGATTTCGATTTTGAGTCCACTATAGAGAAATTGATATGGCATAAAATAAATGAAAATATTTTTTTGAGAAGATATATGGAAAAATGAATGGATGAAAATAAATTCACGATCCGTTGCCATAAAATTACTTTCGGATAAAAGGCTTGCTGCAGTTATAAGAGAAGCCATTTTTCTTTTTCTCTAAAATTCCATCGAAGATAGGAAATATAGAATTGCATTTAAATAAAAAATATTCAAGAAAATTATTAAAAATTATCATATATTGGAACTATTAATAGTCTCTGTTTTTTTTTCCCGTATGAATTTATGATATTCGTTAAGAAATTCGACCTCGGGATGTTAATGAATCTTCACGTTTTTTGACAGGCTCACGTTTCTGTCGTCTGATGAATCTCTTAAAAAATACAGTAATTATCAGAACGTGAACTAGTATAAATTGAGGGCTTTTCCTGGAAAAACATTATGCTTTTCAGAAAAACATTAGCCATTAATACTTATATTAATGAAATCAGGTTGTTCATACTAATAAAGAAGTTTATCTCTTTGTAACTCATATAAAGTATATTATGATTATTGTGATTCTAAGAAAGATAAGATGAAAAAATCTTCATTAGCAACGTTGCATACATAGCTGCAGAATGACTGATATCTCCTTTAACGGCAGCAATATATGTTATAAACGTTTATTACCTTAAAAGTCATTTCTAACGTTAGATATGACAGGATAAAGGCACAGTGCCAGAAATACTATTAAAGCTATGATTGCAAAAAACCATTACTCTTTCATGGTAGGAAATATTTTGTTAATTGTGAAGTTTAATGGCAATAAATATTGAAAGAATGTGTATAATTACTGCCATCATCATTACCAGACGTTTGGAAAATCTTTTTCTAAAATTGCATCGCTTATTTGCCCTTAAATATATAACAATATCTTAATTTATTTAAAAATAATTTGAATGTATTGCTATACAAATTGAACATCCATACGCAAATTGCTAGAATATTTACAAAGACAAATATGATTTTGACGGTTTAAAACCTTTTAGATGTTAACTTACGCTGATTTACTCTTCCTTTTCAAGAAAGAGGACGTTCGTATTTGTCTAAGTGTTTTTTAGACTATCTTGTGTGTGAAGGCAAAAATTTCATTGATTTTCAAGTACCTATAATCTGATTAAAAATTTAACTTAGGAACAGGATGCTTATATTTGTTTAAGTGTCTTTTAAAAATATTTTCTAAGTAAGTGTAAAATACTTTTATTTTTATGTAACTATAAACTGCCCTTTCTTTATGTCGAAAACTTATTTTACGTATATCTAATATGGTAGCATCCATACAAATTTAGATTTTGAACAGAAAATTTCAACATAAATTTTAGTACTTTATACTAAATTGTTATTCTTAAACCAATAATACGCTATTACGCACACATACATAATTTTTTTCTTTTTAAAATAAATGTTGATAATTAATTAAATAGAAAACGAATTTATTATGTTTTCGATTGAAACAGGAAAGTTTTTATGAAGAAAACTAATAAACAAGTTAAAATTTTAATTATCTAATTTTAATTAAAAATTAAAAAGCAATATTTTTTATCTATATTTCGTACATCTGTTTAGGTTGATTTCCGAACTGATCTAAAAAATTGCGCTATGCAATGTTTAAAATATCGCTGTCTTTAATTTCATAAAGCGAACTTAAATACTCTTAGTCAGAAAGTTAATTTAATCGTTTACACGATCGCCATAATTAGTAACGATGATAATTATCGAACTACATTAAAATTTCCAGCTTTCGATTTGGTGCTTAATGACATCGCAATATCCATGCACCACTCTCTCTCATTTAGATCTTTTGTACCCCAAACTCCCTTTAATGTTATGAATCAGCTCCAAAACTCCCAACATTTTCCAAACTTTCAAATCCCCGAAGTTTAATATGCTCCTATCAAGGAACGCAACACCAAATCGCAGCCAGTTAAGTGCCTAACTTTAAATTTGAATAAAATCATGTCTCACCACTTTATCTGAAAAGTTTTCTCGATCTACTCATGGTCACTACAAATGAAGTTTTACGCATCAACGTTATTGCATCATATAACACGACAAGACCTTACTAATCCAAACGGAATGTCCGCCATTTCGTAGCCAGACAAACACTAGGGCTTACATTAAGTCAACTCGTCTCATTAGGTTAGCCTATGATGTCATTTTGCCCCTGTCGTCGTAGCTTAAGCCCTTTCATGGCAAGCACAACGGTTCTAGGATGCCAGAAATTTCCTTGTCGCTTACTGGCCATGTTATATGAAGTGAATATATAACAGCACTTCCGACTATTTATCAATGGCTAGTGCCAGGAGATTGCAGGCACCGATTATTTAGTGTTGGACAGCTGGCTTTTATTTTGCTGGGGGAGCCAAAAAGTAAATTGCAGATTATAAGGATGCAGTTTAGTGGCTTAAGCGATAACGTGAGAGTGTTTGGGGGAATTGATTCTTTAGGCAACGAAAGCTCACTTGTAAAGAAGAACTATCGTTAATAATTTATCGAATGGGATTTTATTGTTTCTTACAAGATTTAAAAGTTTAACTGGATGTTAAAAAAATGAGAAAAGCGAAAATAAATTGATATGTTATTGTTTTACTAAAAGTGTCTATATTCTAATTAGAAGAACATTTTTATCGATTCAATTCAAATTTTACTAGTTTCTATTGAGTTTTCTTAGATTTTGAAGAATTATTAAACTGTTAAATTTATTGTTCTTAATTTCTAAAGAAGTACTATCACTATTAGTTTATTGAATGAGTTGCTTAGCATAATGATTTAAAAATTTGATCAGCATTTTAAAATATGAAAAAGGAAGATAAATATGACATATTTTATTTTGTTTTTTTAAAAATACATATTCTAATTGGGAGTACTTTGTATAAATTCATTTCAAATTTTACTAATTTCTAATAAACGTTTCAGATTTAAAAGAACTACTTTATAACTAAAAAATTATTGTTCTTAATTTAAAATCAGAAGTTTAAAAAATAATCACAGCCATAAATTTAATGTTAAAAACACTCTAATTTTCTTGACTGGTACTTAAGACTACTATATGACTGTAAAATATGATATAATCATTTTCTTTAGATTATCCGAATTATGAAGATGTAATGATAAACTTTCATCGAACGCCAAACGATCTAAAACAGTTTAAGGCTGGGGAGACCAATATGACAGTCTCGGCTTCAAATCGATAATGGGTTTCACACTTTGTACCACCACGTACGGTCTTGTTAACTTGTCGAGGCCATACGTCCCCAGCTGGTGTGAAGTGGAAATTTAGAGGAGGGTGACCATTAGGTCGCCGTCATTTGACCATGTTTCAAAATTATGAAGTTTTCCGAAGAGCCCTGGTATATACTAAATACATTTAATCAATTTAATAAAATGTCAATGATGTGGAATAATTTCCTGATGTATTACTGAGGCTTTTAAGGATAAATATCGGCCACTGAAGAACGTGAAGAAGGAGAAGTGTCATTTATTTATATATTTACAAACCGTCTCGGCCCAACCTACCCAATAGTGTGCGTTCCTACAGGCCGGGAGGGGAAACATAAACGAAAGAAATGAATTAGATTAAAAAAGAATTTACAAAGAAGGAGAAGAATTTAAAATCACGTTTACAACAATGAACTATAAAGAAAGACAAACAAAAGCCCGGATAAAAGAGCAAAAAGCATTAAAGCCCAAAAGGATAAAGAGCAGACAAAGTGCTTAATATTAATGTAATAAGAGCAAAAACACAAAAGCTTAACATTAAGAACACAAAAAAGATTAAGAGAAAAAACACAAAACGCAAAACTCAAAGGGCAAAAATGCAATAAATTAACATTAAAAATAACAAACACATGCAAAAAAATAAAGATAACCAAATTAAAATCAATGGTAATTAAAAACCAAGCAGTTACAAACAAAATGAGAGACAATAAGCATTACTAAAACTAACGAAAGCGCAGAAGCACACAAGAGATCTTAGCAAAAACTTTACAATGGACACACACACACACACACACACACACACACACACACACACACACACACACACACACACACACACACACACACACACACGATAACAATTCAAAAGAAAACAAAACAATTCCTGAAAACTCGAGAACAGTTAACCGAGTATTAGAATGACACCAAGTTGAAGAAAATAATAATACAAATTTCCCGAAACCGGAACACTCCAATCAAGTCCAAAACTCAGTACTGATTAAGCCTTTTGCACATGGCTCCACAGAATCTGAAGATCTTTTCAAGTCGCAAAATGAACTCCCTATTTTTCAATAAATTTTTGAACCACTCGACCCGATGATTCAGTGTGGGTTCCTTAAGATGATGCTCCTTAGTCAGCTGGCAGTGAAAAACGTAGCGATCCGCGTCACACGGTCGACACGGATCACGTGAAAGATCATGGAAGAACGTGGAGAACGAGAAGTGTCATTAATAAGTCTGCGTATTCTGTTATTTAATGAGGTCCGAAAATGGGATGATGATAAATTGAATCTCTAACCGGAACATCCTTTAGGTGACCATTTACTTAACATGTACTTAAACAATCATAATGACCAACATTGTGGTCAGAGGGTTAAGCATTATTTTTATAACAAAAATTAGTACAACAGTCAAATCAAATGAAGATTAACAATTAAAATTGCACAATATGACTTCATATTATAAAAATTGTTGGAGTTAAGCAAACATAACAGGGCATACGAATTGCTAGTTCACCGTATCTGCGTTAATCGAGCTAAATAATAGAAATATCTCTAATTAAGCGATCGTTTGCTAAACTGATTGTTATTAATAACATTATAAATAACCTATTAAATTAAGTCTCTGGTTAGTATCTACTTTTTTTACAAAATTAAATTATATATCTAGGTATAATCTGTAAGTATTAAAGAAAGAAAACTAAAATCATGGAATGAAACAATATTTAATACCATGTTGAATTAAAACACAATATAAGATTCGAATTTTCATAAAAATACAAAATTGTAGGGCCAGTAAGCACAAAGCTTAAAGCTGGTGAATGTGTTGCTTAAAATAGAAATAGTAGAAATCTCTACTAATAATAAAGGAGAATGTGTGTGTGTCCGTCTGTCTGTGTGTTGGTGCTCTACAGGGCATACCGCTGGACCTAGAGCTACACAATTTGGTACAAACATACTTTGAAGCATGGGGATGCTCACCTCGAAGTCCTTTTTTGAAATTTTAATTATAATTTTAATTAATTAAAAATTAATCTAAATTTTGGCTTTTTCCTTAATAACTTCCAAAAATATTACAGCACAAAAATCAACTTTACACCATCGGAAAATTCAAAAAAAATATTTTTTTAAATGATAAAAATTAAGCTGCCGTGCAATTTTTTTTCTCTAATTTCAATAATTTTTAAAAAATATTTTTTTATTAATTTACAACAATATTTTTCATTGTTGCAATGCAATTCAAACCGTTTTCATTGTTGTAACAAATATAAAATATGTCGCGCCATTTTAAAGTTAAAATCAAATGCATATTTTGAGAGAAGAATAAGAGAGTGAAGATGATGCCGACAACATGCAATTGGATGTTACATGACACAGACAGATACTTGACTCCGTTACGGACTATCATGCAGACAACGAACAAAACATCAGGATCAAGGCTACTGAGAGAATATGGGTTAAATGTCTATAGCAATCTGAAGTTTAATATTAATTTGTTAAGGGAACCATGAATATCAAATTATACGTAAGAGATTCAATTGAAATTATATACCCGGCGAACAAGCTGGTCGCCAAAGGCGAATATAGAGAATCAAATAAATTTCTCCAATTAAGCAATTGTTTTCTAAACTGATTGTTATTAATAACACTGTAAATAAGCTATTAAATTTAAGTCTTTGGTGAAGATATACATTTTTTTATAAAATTAAATTGTATATTTAGGTATTATCTGTAAGTATTAAAGAAAGAAAACTAAACTCATAGAATGAAACAATATTTATTTAAACAAGTCGAATTAAGACACAATATGAGATTCGAATTTTTATAAAAATACAAAATTGTAGAGCCACTAAGCACGGATCTTTAAGTCGATGAATGTGTTTTATCTAATATCAACCAACAGAATTGAGAATAAAACCGTAAAGTGAAAAGGGTGGAATCCGGTATTCGGAGTCCTCCAATGAATTAATAATTAGAAACAGATACTGAACTCCCAAGTTTTACCTTTAAGAGTTTTATTTACATTCCATTTTGGTAATTTCATTTGCTTTCATTTCAACTTAGAGGGCTTAATTTTAGTCTTATTTGTGAAACATTAATTGAATTAATTATATAGTCACAAATCCCTTTATTTGCTTACATCTGCCATTGAATATATTAAATTCAGATCTACAGTTGTGATAGTGATTCTTTCTGCTATAAATATACCACTGAATAACTGAGAGTGTTTCATATCAATAGGAACTTTTGTTGATTGTTAAAGGCTTTTTAAAATATAATGTAGACTGTTTATTTCTCTATGAATTAGTTTCATTCAAGCCTTAAAGTATCAACTCCATTTCTTTAAATCTAGGGAATCAAAGAATCAAAAGCTTCCGTTCAGTATGTTTTAAACCATCTTAGAACTATATGAAAAACTGAATGCGATACATTTACGGTGTGAACGATATCAGTCCACAAACCTCACATTACACAGCTAACATTTTGATAAAGATTAATTTTACTTTTCATATGCCTACTATACAAATATAAACCTATTCGCAATGGTGAATCTCCAAAAACCAATCAAATCCATGCATGAGACTGAAAAGACCATTTGCAGACTATACATTGAATCAAATAAATTTTTAGCACAAAATTTGTTGCGCAGAAAAGGCTAGAACTACCGTTTCATAGTATATTTTTACGTTAAAAATTTCATTCTCAAAATTTAAATTCTTAGTTCCTATTTTAAGCATATGAAGGGACAGAATCTTTCTCTTGTGCCCGCCAGTGGTCTGTTAGGTTATGCCATAGCATGACTGAAGAAGATGAATAAGAGTAAGAATGTCCTTTCCTCTGGTTATACTTTTAACCAGCATTGTGCATAAAAACTGTAGACTGATGTTCACTTTAGCAACGAATTGCTCGCTGCAGTCCAGATGGTTTCTGGATGTTTTCTTGGTTACTCCTTCAAGCGAAACACGAATGGGGATCAGTTCCCCTTAAAATTCTTCCAGGAAGGAAACCTATTCCTATATATTGGTTTGACCTCAGATGTTACCTAAGTGCTCCATAGTATTATTGACCAACAGAGGATTCCACACATCCCTCTTATCATGACCCATGGACTTTGACAGATATAGTGGACCAAGAACGTTTAGAATATTAGCATATCCCTTGAATTCTACTGCAGAATTGTTTTCTTTCACTTTATATTTCACTACAAACATGATTTGACGGATATCTGTGTGCTTACAACAATTTCAAAAGTTATGTTTCCACAAAGAAGTTAAATAGAATACCTTTATAATATTTTTAAACTATGCTGTTTTATGATGCATATTTAAAGCAAGAAAATGAATTTCAGAGTAAATATTTAAAGCAAGTTAAGGCTTTAGGATTCGATATTGCAAATTTTATACTCAAAACAAAATCGGTATTCAAAAGTGCTATTTTCTAATGCTTTAAAATATTTAAAAATTGAACTGTAGGACCACTTTTTGACTTAGAGTGGATCTAATTTTGTCCATAAATGCTTCTTCTTCCAGCTCTTAAATATGTAAGAAAGAAATGTTTCGGAAGAGAATCTTGGCTGAAATTATTTCGTTAATATATGCTACAGAGTAGTCTTAAATTTTTCAGTTATTATTTGTTTTATTTAAGATTTGGGAAATAGAGTTGTAAGAAAAGTTTTCGAATTTACATGGAAAGGCATTTTTTCCCGCTGTAAAACGAAATGAGAACGAAAATAATTCAAATTCTATAACCCATTGAGATGTGGTAGGATAGGCACTGTCTACTTCTTCCTTTAACAAACTAAACACATGAAAAACGTATTATATATTAAACATTTTACCATCAAGTTATATGATTTCAACCTCACAGTTTCATTAAAGCAGCATTTTTTAATAGTGATCCACTTAATACGTTAAGTGCTTACCAAGATCGCAATGGAACTAAAAACAAAAAACATGCGTATTCATTACAGAAAACAAACACATATCCAAATTTTTAAACATCACCAGTTTTTAAGGAAATATTTTACAGACAAACTTATTAAGAAAAATAATTTTTGCATCACTAGAATAAAATGTAGCATTATTCAGCAACTGTCTCCATTAAAATATCATACATATTTTATTATAATAAAAAGCGGTTGAAAACCTTGATTAAACCTCCAGACCTCGAATGCAAAAATGAATATACAACAGAAATTTCATAGTTCCAGAAAATGATTCACAAATAATTAATAAATAAAAAGTAAGGAAACTCATTCCTGTTTTTGTAAATTTTCTATTGCATAGTCAATAGATTGCTTACGTAAAAATGTTAAATTTGCAATAAATAAGGAATTAATCATAAGATATTTACTTGATTATATTTACCAAGACAGAAAGTAAAGTTTTCTTTTTCTAATATATCTAGGCGTAATGTACAATTTGTCAAAATTTCACTCGACTTGGGTGTTTTTTCAAACAACTACTAACTAAAACTCCTTCCAAACAACTTCTACAAAAACTTATAAATTCCCACTAAATTAAGCCAGGGCATTTATAAAATTACGGTTCAACACAAATAAAATTACAATCATTTCATATTACATGAAGTTTACGAGCCAGATATGATAAGTTAAGACAATAATCTATTTACCTTCAACTGAAACGACCAGAAATTACTTCCTCTTTTTAAGCAACTAATCTTTCGGAAAAGTAGTTGTCTCTTCTAGCTAAAGAGAATTCATTAAATTGAGATTACAAACCGAAAATAAAAATTGTTAAAGACCATTTCATAAAACTGACAGAAAAGTTGTCACTAATTAATCCTTCATTGTCTTTTCGCTCAGGAGACATAAAAGAATGCCTCACCTTTTGAAATTTCGCATTATTTTGAAAAATGGTGAACTTTTAAAGAATTCTTATGAAAAGAAAAAAGAAAATATATCAGAGCATTCTTTTTCTTTTCGTCGCTGAAAAGATTATAAAATCAAAATATCAAACTACAGGCCAGTTATTCATAACATTATGTTTTTTATCCTTCGACTGGTTATGCATTCATTTCATTGCTTTCTAAGTTTTTGATGTTCTAAAGTTCGAGTCTTAACTAATCAGATAACAGCTTTGTGGTTTGTCAGAGAGAAAATACATTGCTGCATGAAGAATTTCAAACAGGATTATTTATTCAATGTCCGTAAGGATTTAATCTTTTGATAAGATAAATAATGAATATAAGTAAGTCGGTTTCAAAAAATAAATGTTTTGAAATTTTCAAAATGATTTTTTAAAGAATGCTTTGGAACAGTTACGCCATTTTTAATAAACGTTGTAAAAACGTGATTACAATTACGAAATTATTATCGCTGACATGATTTCATGGGGATTATGATTTTTTTACATTCATTCTTTATATTTATTTCTAAATGAATGGTATTTAAAATATGTTTCTTAATTTTCAGTACGCGCCTTCTCTAACGGTTAACTCTTTTTTTATTCTAAACAGTAAAATAAAAAAAAGCTTTTGAATATTTATAAATTTATTCTTTCAAAATTAATGAATTCTACGCTCTCAATTATGATTGCCTTTCTTTATTAGCTAGATTTTACAAAGCGGTTTAATCTCTTTTGAATAAAGAAAGGAAATCTTGAAAAACATTTTAACTTTCTAAAAACTGAACAATCATTGTTTTTCAAGAACACAAACCGCAGTTTAATATGAAGCTTTCAATAGCGAATGCACAAACGTTTTTATATTTTATTCATTAAAAATCGCAGGTTTTTAGGACATAAAGTATGAATAATAAAGGATTCTTTTCAATTAAAATTATGCAATATTAAAACTTTTTAGAGTTTTGTAAATTTCTTCATGAAAATAAATTAGTAATTCTACTAAAATTCTTTCTAACTGAAAAAAGGAAAAGCCTTTAACTTAGCCATTTTTGTAAGAAGAAACACTCAAGAGAACGCGAGGAAAATATTTGCCAAGAGGGAACTAATTAAAGAGAAGAAAAAGCAAATCTCAAAATTTATACTGAGAGGATTTATCTGCGAACATAAAATATCTTCTAATTAGGAAACAAGTTCCATAAAAAGGAAGCTTAGATTATGATCATGTTTCTCTTATTATATTCCAAAAGAAAAAGCGATTGGATAGACTAGTAGATTAATTCTTCCTCAATTGTAGCGATACAATGAAAGTTCTATGAACAATTCATTCTGAATCAGCAACTTCGTTCTTCTGTGCCTACTTTTACTTATTGATCTCTTTTTGGCAATTAATAAATTAAAATGTTAATAAAAGTAATTGTTGACATAATGCAACGAATTGAAAATAAAATTTTCTTACAAGTCTGGGAAATAATAAGTGTAGTTTAACAAACTCAATGATTATTGTACCATAGCGTATTTTAAAACATTTTTGCTTTGACAGATGAATAAAATTTGGAAAAAAAATTGTAATTAAGCATTATTGCTTACATTGAAAATATGCTTTTCTGCTTTCCTTAAATGATTAAAGTGTTTCACATACGAATAATCCAAATGCGAATAATCTCACAACTGCAGATACAACTAAAAAGCATTTATTTAAGAGTATAGTATGTAATAAAATATTAAGTATTATTAGTAAGTAATATTAAGAAGTATTTCAATTTCTGTTCGTTTGCGAGGGATGTTCCAAAAGTAAGATTCGACATGCTTTTTCACAAGGAAGCTTTACTACGATCCGAAACATACAATGGCATAACAAAATATAAACTTTTGGCTATTTTCCCACATATTCGACACCGAAATTCATATCGTGAAATCAATTTCAAGAAACCATCCTGGTAAAAATCGGTGCCAGCGAGCAAAGAAAGGTCTGTACAGCCTGCTGCACCTCTTCATTGCTTCGGAAGTGACGTCTCGATAGTGCAGATTTAAATGCAGGAAAAAAGTGAAAGTCTGATAGGGCAAGATCGTGACTGTAGGCCCAGGTGATGCAATCTCTCCCATCCCAGGCGAAGAATGTGTTCTTTTGTGTTTCTTGCTGTATGGGGTCTTGCATTATCATCCAAGAACAAAACCTCTCGAGGTTTATTGCTATTCTTGCAGTTTTGTGATCAGCGTAAGGTCCTTCGGCACCTATCTTCACCTTTCTTCTGCACTGAAGTCAGAACTATCGGGACGTCACTTCCGAAGCAATGAATAGGTACTGAAGCCTGTGATGAACTTCCGTAGCTCTCTGGGGACCGATTTTTAACATGATGGTTTCTTGAAATTGATTTCAAGGTACTACAAAAGTATTAATGTCGGTGGCGAGTGAGTGGAAAATTTCGGATTGTAATAAAGCTTCCTTGTGAAAAAGCATGACGAAATTTACTTTCGGAACGTCCCTCGTATATTTCAATCCACATTTCATTTTATATAGAAATACTGAATAAACTGAAATCTAAATAACTCCTCTGAATAATAAATCATTTTATATACAGGGTGATTCAGAAGTCGGGAACGACTTTAAAAATCAATAATTCGCAATCTAATGAAGATAGAAATAGACCATTTGCACAGTAAGTTCAGGAACGAAGCCAGAATTTTAGTATCTTGAAACCTGATTTTATTGATTTCCTAGGCTATGGTTTAAACCACCAATTGATTCTTCAGTTGTCGGAGCGATGTATTACAGAGGACAAGATATTGATAGGAGTAACGGCTCACAAATATTCAGTATGCCGTACTCCATTCATCAAGGTAGTTTTAAGATAAGAACACATTTTTTCGGAGCATAAAACTAGATTTCTAATGGTAAGATGAAATATGAGCAACAGAAATGTTGTTTATTGCTTTCAAAAAGTGTGATTACTCGTCTGACGGTTGAGTTTCTGAATACGAAACATTGAACATTTGAACATAACTCTGTTGCTCCACTAATTTTTCTATCTTATTTAACGCGTCTCTCTGATAATTTCTCGCCATATGGTGGTTTAAATTGCAAGCAATGAGGATAATAAATTCTAGATTCAAGACATAACATCTGTAAATTATTGATTTTTGATGTTGCTTCTGACTTCTGAATCACTCTGTATGCAAAATATCTATACGAAAATATCTCTAGAGAATTTTTAATTAGGAAATTAGACTCAATAATGATCAAGTGATAGACATTATATAAATACGCACGCTGTCTAATGACAGAGATTGTCAAATTTTAGGCAAAATACAATTGACTTGAAACACTGGATTTTCCTCAGTAATGCTTCATCTGTTGTTGTTGTTTCTTATTCCACTTGTTCTAGTCCTCAGCTATACCAAGTCCAAGAGTCCGCTCGCCCACAGAAAATCACGAACCAACGCAGGACTCTCAAAGAGGCGAACGATTCACGGTAAAGGAGGAGAGTGCAGCTTCTGTTGGCACTAGACCTTGGACGCCCGAGGGAAGAAATCTGACTTCATCTATTGCTTTTATGCTTATCTGGGTATAATGGAATGGCCTTCACGCCTTGGATGACCCTGTCAGGACAAAAACCTCCAGACGTACATCGCCCATTCCACCCAAGGTCACCACCCCCGCCACGATGTGGCGGCATAATAGGACTTGGGGGGATGCTTCATCTTGTACACATATACGCAAACACATGCACAGAGGCAAACACATATTTGTATGTTCGCCACATCTAAACATAAATATATTATATTTGCATCATTTTTTAATTTAAAGAATAATATATTTTGTGTTTATTCAAAATAAAATATATTTTGTATATATAGAATTTTTATTAATCATTATTATTCACAAGAATGAAGAATTAGGCAATCAATAAATATATTTTAGCATATTAGTGAAAGTTATTAAAATTATTTGAAAACTGGATCAAGCCTAATGTTTGTTTAATAGAAGATTTGAAAGCAATTATTTTCACGGCACTAGATTAAATTATACAAGTTTTGAAACATTGAACGATCATTGTTTTGAAAGAATGAAACCGTAGTTTTATATCAGCTTTGTAATGACATATGCGCACAAACAGAAAACAAATAATTCGAAAGGGAAAACTTGGAATTATCGTCATATAGCTTATGCATTGATAAGAATCAAATAGCTGGTACTGATAAATAAATGCTTTCTATTGAAATTCCTTTTCTTTTTTTTTACAAATAAAATCACCATTAACGGAAATGGCGTTATATATGATAGAGATATTTTTAGAAATTGTAGTCTGAGAGAAATGTTTTTTTTTCTTGAAAAGAAGTTCAGATGAATAATTTTTAATTATTCTCCTCCAATCTTATGTCACATAGCTTTTCATCTAAAACATCTCTGCTACAAATACACAAAAATGAAGCCAAACTCAACAACAAAAGAAGAAAATTCGATCTCGGCCATGCTTTCTGAAGTAAAAGCAGTCTACCATGAACTGAATGTTAACATGAATTGTGAAATTAGATTTGATACTTTGTTCTGATAACATTTTGAAGTTATGGTATTTGTGTCGAAAAAATGCGAAGATGTATATTTCTATTTTGCATATTTCATTGTGGAATCTCTATTTTCGAACTCTCTTCCTCCGTATATCTTGATATCTTGAACCCTCAGATATTTTTTTTTTCAAAATCTGTATTCTGATCTTAAAACCGGATTCTCAGTACGAATGGGATGCATAATGATCGGTGCCAAAAATAAAATTTTTATTTTATTTAATTATACGAGTATTTAAATAATAAAAAGTAAAAAAGATATAGAAAAGTCGGATGCAATGAAAATTCAATTACTGTAAGAAAGATGTTTTTACAAATTCTGAAATAATATGCAATATTCTTCTATTTCCTGAAAGTATCCCGTGACTGCTAAAAAATATTAAAAACAAAATATAAAAAAATCTTAATACAAAAGAATATTTAAAATAATAATTCGATATACTTGTAGAGTAGAAAAAGAAGCTTTGAGACGTATTCTCGCTAAAAGCTGCTTTGTCTCTAATTTATCAGAGAAAATTATTGAGAGATATACTTGCTTGTAAAAAAGAAAATTATACATAATATATATATATATAAATTATACATATTATAATTTTGGAGATGCAGAATTCTGTAAGCTGAAGAATTCGGCCTATTTGAAAGTTAAACTACATCTTTTAATAACTAACTAGGTAAGCAGTAGTGTAGGAAATCATTATCAATAATGAGTGAAACCTATTATGTGTTGGTAATAGACGAGAGCAAGTAAAGTATGTAAAATTCCACTGAAAAAATATAACATTTGTTTCCAATCGTTTATTTTTTTATTATATTTTTTGACTATAACACCTTCCTGCCTATTTATAATTACTACAAGAACAAATAGAAATTAATAATATTTTAGATAAGAAAATGTAGGTGAATATATTTTGCTTTCTGTATAAAAGAACTCAACTTGCGATTTATAATAAAGTAGTCTTAAAAGAGGCTTTTGAATTTGAAAAAGAAATTCAAAATATTATTGGCAACATTTTATCTATAGATTTTACAAAAGATGAAGTATTCGCGGACATTTAGTTTCGTCAAAGTTTTAAAACAATATTCTAAGCAGTCTTCGAATGAAAAAAAAATTCTTTAATATTTTGCCAACGGGTGAATGGGAGTTGTTATACACCCCTTTGAAATTAGAATTCTGGTAGAATAGGAAGGTACTTGGTATGCCTTTTACGCAGGGGCTGAGCCCCCTAGTAATAACTAATTTTATTTTAAAAAATTAGATTACGCCTACTTTAGGGGGCTTATCTCTCTCCCTCCGCGGATCCACTTCCATACACATATATGGTTAATCAAACTTTTTATATTACAAGTATTTAAGTTATTGTTACGCACTTATTACATGTATTTAAACCAGTGTACTGTCTTAAATACTTCCAGTATATTTTTATACTGGTTCAAAATTTCCAGTATGTTTTCATACTGGTATCAAAATTTCCAGTATGGTATGATACCGGCTTCTAAATTTCCAGTGTGGTATGATACCGGCTTCAAAATTTCCAGTATGGTCTCATACCAGCTTCAAGATTTCCAGTATAGTTTCATACCGGCTTCAAGATTTCCAGTATAGTTTCATACCGGCTTCAAAATTTCCTGTATGGTTTCATACCGGTTTCAGAATTTCCAGTATGGTTTCATACCGGTTTCAAAATTTCCGGTATGATTTCATACCGGCCCTAAAATTTCCAGTATGTTTTTACTGGTTCCGGTAT
Organism: Araneus ventricosus; assembly: GCA_013235015.1. Taxonomy (NCBI): domain Eukaryota; kingdom Metazoa; phylum Arthropoda; class Arachnida; order Araneae; family Araneidae; genus Araneus; species Araneus ventricosus. The sequence continues at coordinate 71,655 of BGPR01000039.1, forward strand.
CATTTTTACTGGTTCCGGTATCATTTTGATACCGGTATTTTGAATTTTTTCCCAATATGGTAGGAAGGTACTTGGTATGCCTTTTACGTACTGTTATCTTTGTCGACCACCTATGGGTTTATCGATGCATGTGCTGCTCATTAGCAATTAATTGATGCGTCACATAAGAGAAGCAAGAGAATCGGCGAATAAGACAATCTATAAGGACATATGTATCAATTTTTCTGGAAAAATGAAATCGTAAATATAATTTTTAAATCGTACATCCAAATTTAACAGGACAGGTGATTACCGGCAAAGTGCCGGAGAAACAATTTGCAGCGTGAAATACATTGATACGAGAAAGGTACTGCACTTATACCTCCCGCAATTCTACGATGCCAGAAAAGTAATTAACGGTCTAAATGGTTTTTTCTGTCCGAATATCAATAATCTGACATAAAAGAAATGGTATAATATATTAATTACTATTTCTCTGAGTGATTCTAGTCTGATTTGTTGCTAAGCATACATACGTATACCAGTTTTTGATTAAAATTGGTTAAGAGCACAACCAGTTAATAAAGATCATGGTCTTCTTGCCCCGATTTATACTCCTCGACAATATTTTGCATTAACCCATTAGCCAATTTGTGGTCTATTTTTTGAACTTAAACTGTTATTCAAATTAAAAATAGAGAAGACATTAATTATGCAATGTAAAATAATTCATCTAAAATAAAACTAGTCACGTTTCAGTTGAAATATATTCCTTTATGCATCATCTTCCCTATTGCTTTCATTTATTTATTTTTGCTTTAATTTTTGAATAAATGAATAAAGGCACAGAGTGGATGTTTATGATAACGAAAAGCTTTTCCATTTCTCAAAGTTTTTCTCCTACAAGTAAACCAGTGCCTGATCTCCATTTTTTCCTCACTTCACTAGTCCCTAAAGATCCATCATAAGATCGTTGACATTAATGATTGCAAGGCATTACACGAGTCTTGTAATGGTCAGCTGCTGGTAAACTTTGGAACATGTACATATATCTATATACATACATAGCCGTCCTCTCCTCCATATTTGTCATAGAAGTTCGTGAATGTTACCGGAACTCCGGCAAGCACCCATCTGGCCGCCCAGTGATCCGTTACTGACCAGATTTCCGGCCCGCCCGGACAGTATATCAATCCGGCATTAGTGTCCAGCCCGATCCAGAGACACTGACTGACCCCCTCCCCTCCCATCTTTGATCTTCCATCATCTGAGAGATTCGTTTTCATGTTTACTTTTGCTGCTTCTCCGTTCGCGGCAGGATGTAGTTGGCTTTTGAAAAATGGATGAACCCGCGCCATTTTTTTAAAAAGTAAAAAATAGAATGAAAGAACTAAAAAATTGTTTATGGAACGCGCCGAGAGAGAAAACGCTCAAATACATTCTGTAAAATCTTTTCCTAAAGAATAAATTATAAACCTCATGTGTTTCTAAACAGTTTTGGCTTGCTGGCGAAAACAGAAAAGTTCAGCTTTATAAGGGAAAGCAAAGCTGAAAAATATTTTTAAAAAATGAGCTCTGGAGTTTATTACTTGCACCACGCTCTATTATGAAAGTTAACTATGAAGAATATGTAAGGAGGAGAGAAAGAATTTCTGAATAACTTATACCAGGCACCAGGAAAAGCCAAAATAAATCTGGATTTCTTTAAATTTAACTGGGTGATGAATTCTCACATGAATGTTTAAAATATGTAAGAGGAACCGTGAAGATACTTTTGCAAAAGAGATAAATTTCTATAAAACAATGAAGATTTCTTTCAGAAATAGCAGAATGAAGTTATATGTAGTAAAAAGAACAGTTAGTTTCATATAGTAATAGTGATTGATTTGTTATCTGTTTGTGATTGTAGGAATACTAATAGTATAATAATTATATGAATTTTAAATTTGTAAGAAGTGCCCTTTAACCATTTTCATGAAATGTGCAAGGAGTTATAATTGAAATTTTCAATGTATTATCTTGATTGAGTTTTCATTTAATACACTGTATTTTTGCAAATATATTTTTATAGATTTATTTAAGTTCTCCCTTTACCATTTATGTACTACATCTGGCAGGCTGATACCAGAATAATTAATTTTTCCATCAGTCTGTTGTTCTTAATCCATTAAAATAAATTTTTAAATTTTAGTTATTTATAGTATAATTAACTAATTTGACTCAAGACCAACTCCCATGAAAATTAAATTATTAAATTCCTTCTGTATACAGATGCATGTCCATGGCAACATAAAATTTTCATATCAACACGTAATTCCATATTTTATTTTTCTTAGACTTCGCTTTTTTGACGACAAGAAGAGGGCACATGCTCTTTTAAAATTAACTTTTCTTTAGAATGCAACAACATTATCTGACATTTATACAATATATGTTCTTGTATTCTTTAGAATATACAACATATCTCTACATATATATGCAATGACTGCAATTTCAAACAACAAATTTCATCGCATCTTCATGCTATATAGCTGAAAGTTAACAAGATATATTCTGCTAATTTTCGCTTTCTATCAAAAAGAAAGGAATGCATTTAATTCCGAAAGCACACACATATAGATCACAGTTATGTGATTCATTTTCAATAAACACGTGCTTTAATCAAACAAACTAAACCAATTAATATGATTTCTTCGAGGATCTGAGACTGACAAATAGGACGGTATATTTTCATGCATTATTTTGTGATTCAATTCACTATACTCTATGCTTACCATTAAATCGTAGTAGATTCCGATGTGTTGACGAAGAAAATGATTTACATTATCCATATTTATAGATTTACATTGTTTTTTCATAGTATCTTAGATCATTGATTCGAATTATATAAAAGATCCAAAAGCTATGGATTCAAGAATAAATAAATTATTCTTGCGGATCTTTTTCAATTTCAATAAAGAAAACTCTACCTTTCTTTTCTTTTTTATAAGAATAAAAATTATTTAGTTAAAATTATATATAACCAAACCGGGGCGATATACTTTCGTGTATTATATTGTGATGCAATTCACTATACTCTATTCTTACCACTAAGTCGTAGCACAAGCCGAGGTGTTGGTTCAGGAAATGATTTACATTATCACGTTTGTAGATTTCCATTGTTCCTTCATAGTTTCCGAGAATCGAGCTTCAAATTATATAAAAAGTATAAAATCAATGGATTCAAGGATTACTTGATTATTCTTAATTCTTCAACTTAATATTCTACAGAAGATTACGGTGGATAATTTTCGATTTCAATAAAGAAACCTTTCCCTTTATTTTTTTATAAGAATAAATATTATTTGGTTATAATTATATATAAAAACATTAATAGTATTGATTATATTTCAATAGTCCAGATAATTTTTCAAAGAGCACCGAAAGCACTATATTATATAACCATTGCATATCATAAGGATCCATTGAAGCCATCATAGGTAAACTATATTATCCAATTTAAGGTCAAATGAATAAAATAAATGAATAAATTGAGTGAAATTGTCTAGTTAGGCAACAATATAATGTAGTCCAAATATTTGTATACGTTGATTTGTGTTGATATACATAATTTATTTAATTAAACACATTTATATACAATGCCGCATGCAATTTATTTTTAATGCTTACAATAGTTTGTCTTTAATAAATTTATTTAACTTATCCTGTTTACAGTTTGTGAAGATTAAATTTTTTAATAAATCTTTCACCCACTTCTTTATGTACTAGAAAATTGTGTATTTTCGGTGACAGTATACTATTCTAGTATTTTAAGAACAAAACTATCAGTTAATCATTAATTAAATTAAATTTTGATTTTGTACGATTTCAACAACCTGGTACAGTGTTTGAGAGATTATAGAACACAAGGTTAAAATGTAGAAAAAAATTAAAATAAAAAAGAATTGCTCTTTAGTGTACTAATAAAAGTAAATTTTTAAAAACTGTTTTCAATTAAGTTTTTATTTATAGATAAATAACTCGTATAAAAATGAAAAAAAAGAGTTTTAATTTCAATATCTGTTTTTGAAGAATTTTTTGAACTTTAACTGTACACAGAATATGGTCTTCCTTGTATAGCCAAAAAGCAACTACCTTTTTTTCGCAAATTTTTTTACGGTTTACTTTTTTACAATCTTAGTTATCTTTGTACTTTTGTTTTCTTTAACCAACTGAATGCTTATCCCGCGATTTCCGCGGGTTGGAAGCAAGTCTATTTTCTGCTGCATCCTGCGATTTTCACAGGCTAATGTGTTGTTTACTTAGTACTTTTATGGCTTTCGATCATATGAAAGTACTAATAAATCTTTGCATATAAATAGCAACTCGATTGTTTCAATGGCATTTGGACACTTTTGCAAACGTAACATCTAAATAGTGATATAAAAAAAATCGCGGAGGGTTAAAGAACAACGGAAACTGTCACCGTAGATAAATGTTAACAAAACAGTTTGCATTTGTGAGGTAAATTGTTTGATAAATCAAAAAATTGTTCAAGAAGAGTAAAAAAATATAATAGAAGTGTAAGGTTTTCTTTGACACAAATAGTAATTAATGGTTAGATAAAAGAACAGCTAATATGAGTCGTTGAGGACCAGTGTGAACCCTCCCAGAATTTTCGCTAAACTGAGCATATGCCTTCGCTAAACTGAGCATACAACATATTTTATAAGTACCGAAAGTAGAATATTCAAGAAGTGTCGCTGTCTGGAATATGGCAGTTAAAATCTTTAGTTTCATCCTGGTTTTGGAAAAAAGAACATGTTTTATTTGCACTTCAATATGATGACTAGCTCAACTACGTTTAAGAAATTTACGTTCTACAATACTTTCTGATTGAAATTCTGATGCGCACAAAGCATAAAACCTCATTCATTTTCATCAGTTTATTATTCATATCATGTTTCTCAGGGAATCACCATGGTACATTTTCCAAGCAATGAAACCATAAATACTCCTTAAAAGGCCAATTATGTAGAGTGAACAATTTCAGATGAACTACTTGCTAAAAAATGAACAACTCTGTTGCCAACAATCAAGAACATTCCAAGTAAACATTGCTTTTCATTTCATCCAAAATTTTCAGCTTAGAATGGGATTATAAACAAAAACACTTCGCTATTACTCAGTGAAAATCTGCTCTGCATTGAAGAAAAACACATAACAAATTGCACACCGCAATTTTATATGAAAGAATATAAATCGACACTGTTTCGAAAGTAGTTATGAAGATGGAGGAAAAGATTGTTCCTGCTACATAATTTTTGAAATTTTCCTCATACGTAATTTAAAAACCATCTGAATTCAAAACTTTAGCCGGTCTCTAGCGACCACAATTGCTGGAAACATGTAAATAAATGCAAAGGGATTTTTTATGTCCTTTGCACGTTTATGAATATTTTATATGGCTTTTTCAAGTAGTTAACTTTTATTTGCTCGCGTTGTATGTAGAGTCTTCCTTTACTTAAATTTGTTTGTACGCTTTCGAATTTTGGCGATTCCATTATAAAAGCGTATAAGGAGTCAATTCAAATTTGAATACAAAAAAATTTGATTTAGGGAAATTGGATTTTGAAAAAGACATTGCATCAAACCCTATTGGTTCACTCCAAATAAATAATTATAGAATAAACAAAGTGTCGCCAAATGTGAAAAAAACTATTTGCCCAATATCTTTCCGAATACAAGCATTTGCAACCAGTCATGCTCTGAGCTTTTTAAGTGTTACTGTACACCCCCCAAAAAGTTTATTTTTATATCACATTTCACCCATTTATGTATTACATGTTCTACCAAAATGGCTAAACATTATATAAAGAATGTAGATGAATGTGTTTCCATCAAAAGAGATATACTCTTTAACTGCAGCTGTAAAACTGAGGAATTCTTGTTTTTCCTTATTACTTTCTCGTTTATGAAGTAAACAAAGAGAACGTATTAGAATACATAAACAATTCAACCTTGAGATTTGATAAATATGAACGTTTTAGACATCCCTGAGACCGAAAAATCACTTTTAAAATTTTATCTGTCTGTCTGAACTAGATAACTATGATTATAAAGGAGCTAGACGATAGGTTTGTGGATTTTTCGCATAATGAGAATCTCACTTTAAAAACTGTTAAAAATATTAAGGGCCAATTTAAAATCACAGTACCAGAGATTCTAAGTTTTGAGGTATTGGTATTCGATATATACACTATGGCGAAAAGTATCCGGACACTTTCAGATTTTCACGTTTTTTAGAATTTTTTCGGAAAAATTTAACTGATTGCCCTTAAACTTTCACCATGTGAAGAATAGCCTGTAGCTCACATTTACATTGAAGGTTCAGTCCTGAGAGCAATTAGGGGACAGTCTACAAAATGATGAAAACAAAAACTATTTTGGACCACCCCGCTTCAAAAAAACTTCTAACGAGATGAAACTTTCAGAAATGGTTATGTTTAATGTGCATAATATTTAGAGGAAATTTCGTAAACTTAGCAAAAATATTTGGGAAGATATAAAGGTTTTCTTAAAAAATCCCAAATTTTCCCGCCTATTTTTTGCTTATAAAATGCATAGTTTTCTGTTATCTTATACGAAACTTACAGACAAAATGACAATATGTTAGACACGCATTGTGTAAAAATGTGGGAAATTGTGTTATGAATATTACAGGAAATATGAGCATTTTTAGTAAATAATGTTTTACTACTAATGCGCAAAACATAGCGTAATTGTTCTTTCACAACTTTAAAGCCAGACATATAGGACAAATTATATAAAAAAATATCATTAGCATTCAGAAAGATATCGTGAATACAACGAGCAGAATGTTAGCTCCTATCGAGGAGAAGCTAAAAGATGAGGGGGTTGTGCACAAATTGATATCTTTTAAACTTATATCTTTGAATAGTAATATTGAATTGTATATTGGTTAAAATTTGCTGAATACCCATCAACACATGCAATATTTGTAACGAATAATAAAAAAATACATATTTGTAGAATTATTGAAATATTTTAAGAAAAGAAATTAATTAGATAAAAAAAATCGTATGGCCATAAAAGAAATATATTTAAAAATATCGTTTGGTCGAAAAATTGTAACAATATATAACTTGTTAATAATCATGTAAATAATATAATTAAAGTATTAAATTTTTGTTATTTATAGTGCCTAATTAGCTGGAATTTCAGTTAAGCATGTAATTGATAAGTGTTCATGGGTATTCAGCAAATTTTAACCACTATACAATTCAATATAACTATTCAAAGATATGTTTAAAAAATATTAATTTGTGTACAACCCTTCATTTTTTAGCTTCTCTGCGATAGGAGCTAAAATTCTGCTCGTTGTAATGTCGATATCTTTCTGAATACTACTGATATTGAACTGAATTTTTTTAAATATAAGTTGTCCTATATATATATGGCTATAAAGTTGTGAAATAAAAATTACGCTATGTTTCGCGCTTGGGCAGTAAAGTATTATTTACTAAAAATGCTCATATTTCCTGTAATATTCAAACTTTTCTTTCCACATTTTTAGAAAATGCTTTAATGACATATTTTATTTTTAACTGTATGTTTCGTACAATATAACAGAAAACTCTCCATGTTATAAGCAAAAAACAGGCGTGAAAATTTGGGACTCTTTAAGAAAACCTATATCTTCCCAAATATTTGTGCTGAGTTTACGAAAACTCCTGTAAATATTAGGCACATTAAAAATAACCATTTCTTAAAGTTTCATCTCGTTATCTGTATTCTGTGAAGCGGGGTGGGACTAAACAGTTTTTGTCTTCATAAATTTGTAGACGGTCCCCTAATTGCCCTCAGGACCGAATCTTCAATGTAAAATGTGAATTACAGTCTATTCTTCACATGTTCGAAGTTTAAAAGCAGTCAGTTAAACTTTTCCGAAGAAATTCTAAAAAATGTGAAAATCTGAAAGTGTCCGCATACTTTGGCTATACAGTGTATTTTTGCACTGAAAATCTGATTCACATTATTTTATTTTGAAGCTCATAGGCTGGATATATCAAGATAGCGTTTTTTAAAACTAGATTAAGGATTTTTTTGTCATTATTATAATGTATTCAACTCAAAACACCAATTTTTGTGTTCAACTCTATTTATAGTAGTAGTAGTCAAGAAGTAGAATGTATTCTACTTCGTGAATAAATAGAGTGTGGACTTTAATAATTGTGTGAATTTTAATTTTCTATTTCTATAAGTTGCAAAATCGAACTGACAAAATTTGTACCGATTCTAAATCGAAGTTAATTTAAAGATTTAATAAAATCATTTTTTTAAAAACGCGCAATTATTTGTGTATTAAAATAGCTTATTTAGTTTGATTATATTCAACTTTTCAGTCTTTTATTTATAAACTACAAGAGGAAGAGGACGGACTTTTGGCCTGCAAACTATATCTCAGAACTGATTGTAGCAGATTTATTCACTTAAGAAATAAATGAAAAAAAAATGAAAAACAGGATTCATGAATCACTTGGCACTAACTTTCATTTCGCTATTCTTATAAAATCATCCGATTTGCTCGTTCAATAATGACGCAGACAAAGGGGTAGGGTTGTTTTAATCTCCTCTCAACGTTACGGACAACTCTGGACAATTCTATTTATAAATATTATGTACTCTTGATATCTTTTTTTTAAAATTCAGTTCCAGACAGTGCCGGAATCAAAATTTTATTATATCAATCTATCCAGCTAAAAAAATCTGCAGAAATTTTTTTTTGAAGTTTTCTTAAAGATTTCTGTAGATTTTTTGAAGATAGAAAAAATCTGCATTTTTTCTTCAATTTAATTTGCAGAAAATCTACAGAAAATTTTCGTATTATATTTTTCTCTAAATATATTCTGCAGATTTTTTGAAGACAGAAAAAATTTGCATTTTTTCTTCAATTTAATCTGCTGAAAATTTTCTTATTATATTTTTCTCTAAATATTCTGCATATTTTGTAAGACAGCAAAAAATCTGCATTTTTTCTTCAATTTAATCTACATAAAATCTGTAAAAAAATTCTTTTTATTTTTTTCTTTAAATATCCTGTAAATTTTTTAAGACTTTGCATTTTGTCTTCAATACAATTTGCAGTTATTTAGGAGATTTTCACAAAATCATTAAACTTGACCAATATTTGTTGCTTTTTTTGAAGATAGAAAAAATCTGCATTTTTTCTTCAATTTAATCTACATAAAATCTGCAAAAAAATTTCTTATTAAATTTTTCTCTAAATATTCTGCAGATTTTTTTAATTAAAAAAAAATCTGCGTTTTTTTTTTCAATTTAATCTGCATAAAATCTGCAAAAAAATTATTTTTATTTTTTCTTTAAATATCTTGTAGATTTTTTAAGACTTTACATTTTGTCTTCAATTCAATTTGCATTTATTTAGCAGATTTTCACAAAATCATTAAACTTGACCAATATCTGTTGATTTTTTTGAAGATTTCATTGCAATTTCATAATATCTGTATTTCTCTAAATACATATCTTGCACCATATTCTCTAATATTGCAGCTTTAATTTCCAAAGGATATAAAATAGATTTAGAATGTAATTATCATTAGTGTTTAATTCTACAGCAGACAGGAGTTTCAAAAAATTTCCCAATCGAAAATTGTCTTAGGCACTAAATTTTTTAAATATGCCACTGAAAAAATGAATTCTAAATTAATCTTTAAAATAAATATTTGAGGTTTTACCATTTCAAACTTTTCCTCCATAATTTAATTTATTTCCAATTAGTTTTCCAACTGTCTTTCTGATTAGCTATTTTCCTCCAAAAAGAAAAGAAAAGTGGAGCTTGCGCACTTTGGATGGAAAGAAGGCTTACCAGAAAGATAGAAGGTGAAAACGAATTTATTGAAACAGAGAATCTAAATTATTGCACAAAAATATTATTAATCTCATGTATTACTCATCTCTACGACTTTGAAAGACGTTGACCCTGGTTGATTTTTACACCACTAGATGGGGCCACGAGAGCTATGGTGACGCTAAAACTCAAATAGATTAATTTATCCCCCCATCTCGTGTATTCCCGCTGGCGTTGTGGTTAGCGATCCCGCCAGTGAACTATAGGATCGCGGTTTCGAATCCCGGACAGGCTTGAGTTTCAAGTATTGTCACAATCTGAGTCAAGTAAGTTGAATCACAAATTAGATTAATTAAATTAATAATTTCATTAATTGAAATTAATAGTTAAATCTTGACTGTAGGAGAATACGAAGGTATTTAGAACATATTTTTTTCAGATATTCTACATTTTTTTTTCTACAGAAAATCTGAAGAAATTATGTTCCAAATACCTTCAGATTTTCTGCAGATTTTTTTGAAGATTATTTTTAGCTGGGGATTAACTTATAATTAAGTTCCGAGAATAAAAATGAAGTTTATTGCCATCGAAAATGCAGAAGTGTACAAAACTAGAAGAATTTCTAGTATATGAGGAAGTAAGAATGATTGTAAAGAATCATTCCGACCCTGTTTTCGCAACTCGGGTTATACAATGAAGACCAGCAGCCAACGACAATAACACCGGCGCACGACCAGTCATCGGAGATGGGCCCTAGCCACGCCACCTTTACTATATCCTACCGGGAAGAGAGACTGCTTATTTATAAGGTAGGTTCTCGTCCCCATATTTGAGGTACCCCCTTAAATGGGAAAGGAAGCCAGAATAAAGTTGTTTGCAAAATTCCGTCTTTAAAAACATGATACATGACAAGTCGAACAAAGTAAATATACAATAAAACAAATAAAAGTAAAGTAAGATAAAATAAAACTAAAAACAGAATAAAACTGTCATCTAAAGAATGAAATATAAAATAACGTTCAAATGTAATGAGTTTAAAAATGAAAGAAAAAATTTTCAGTCTATATTGGAAAATCTCTTCGTTGCCATATTGTACTGGGCTGCCGATAAAAGTAATAAGGAAGGTAAATTGATGTAATTTATTTAAAAGTCTAACTATCATAACAAAGGGAGGGAAATTCAACATTAGTAATTGATAGGTCGTGCGATTTAAACCTATAAGAGAATTGCATAAGTTATTAAACTAATTTATGAAGATAAATGTAAAACATTTGAATACAGCGAAAAACTGATTTATAGTTAACCAAACTATACCTGCGTTTGTAAAATGATTATATTTAGTGCAATTATATCATGATATTTAAAAAGATTCACAACTTATTTTCAAATTCTGCAAGTTAATATTTTATAAAGCACAAAAGATCAAACTTTCACCGGTACAGGCTTTCTCATTCCAGATGAGTTTATCCTAAAATTCTAATTTAAAATATAACTAGAAGTGTGTTTAGAAACTTTTATTTTCTGAATAAAAGATGCCGTTTCATTAGAAACAACAAAATTGCGTACAAATTAAACAGACTATCAGTAGCAATCTCTTCCGTCGGAATAAAAATAGAAGCAAAGAAACAGAAATCTTGTTCTTTCCTGTCAAAGAAACAAAAGGACGAAACAAAATAATTCTCATTACTTCGCTCAGTAAACATCATTCGACAAGACTCAATATTGTCGTATCTCAACTTTCCCTGCAAAATGCATTGTGATTGCTCTGAAAGCTCCTTTATTCTTTACTTAAATAGATAGTCCGCGTCTTGAGTTACCTCGACGAACAGAGTTATCTTTTGCAACTCATATAGCCCCGGGCTTCAACTAAAATTCTCTTTTAGAAACGAAAGTAGTTTTTTCGATTTATTGGCAACTTTCATTTCATGGTATCATTGATGTAGACAACAATTTGTCAAATGGCAGAAGTTCAGGGTATTTAAAAATAGGTCTGGATTGGTTTTTGAAGAAATAACGAATCGTAAAATTAGGTTTAGGTTGCAGCAAATGTCCATTTGAAACAAACTAAAATTGAGCTGAAGGTTTTGTAGATTGAAAACAACAGTTGTTTTCAACTTAGATTAATGTTACAGAACCGTGTACGAAATAGAAGAAGTAAGTTTCATTGTTATGGAAAAGACTTGTTTACTTCTAAAAACATTTCAGAACCACAAATCGATAAAAGCCACTATATATATATGCTATATAATTAGATAATATTTCTAAAGGAAATTTTCTTTAAAAAATCAGAAAAATGCTATATATTTACAATATTATTTGTTTACAATATTCGGCAGAATTAAGGTTCAACTAAAATTCCCTTTTGGGATCTAAAGTTATTTTTTATTTATTAGCAACTTTCATATTTTTAACTTCAAATTTACCAACTTTAATTTGACTTTAACTTTTTAAACTTTTACTTCAACTTTATCATTATAACCACTATGTTTATTAATTAGACCAAAATAGTTTGTCAACTGGTAGAAGTTCTGAGCGTTTAAGAACAGATCAAGATTGGCTTTCAGAATAAAAGAATTGTAAAATAAGGTTAGGTTGTAATATATGTCCGTTTCAAAACAAATGAAAACTTTGGAAATTTTAGTTGATTAGTAGATTTAAAACAACAGTAATTTGAGATTAAACTACAATTAAAGAACAAATTAGAACATAAAAGATGTAATTTTCTTTCTTTGAAAATATGGTATACTTCTAAATTATTTGTAGATACAAAAGCAAAAGTTATCGAGAAAAGTCACACTATATGTATTATATAATTAATTTATAATTTTTGTATTGGACAATTTCTTAAAAGAAAGCAGAAAAGTCATTATATATTCACTATATATTTAATTCATAACCTTTGTAATCGACAATTTCTTTAAAAAATCACAATAGTCATAATAGTATATGTACTATATTATTAGTCTAAGAAATTTGTAAGGGAAGTTTTCTGAGAAAATCCTGTTCTTGTCTAGAAAGTCCTGATGCCTAACTATAAATAAAATGAGAAAATTTCAGCTATAATGCACTGCACATTAATTAATTGAAACAACATTATTTACTGTGAAATAAAGGATTAAATATTCAAAAATGTAGGTGCTGTGACAGTGTTTTTTTAAATTCGAAAAAACTATATTAATGTATTATGTTAAATTATTGAACAAATTCGTTAAATGTAACATCTGCCTTTATACATTTATTGAATTTTTCTATATAGATTGAGGCGCACCGTCTTTCAGAAAACATACTGAAAGTAAGCAAGGATGGTTCATCAAACACAAAGTTCTAAACTTTCGAATAATGGATGCTCAGAAGTCGAAATAATTTACAAGCATATTAGAAAAATTTCAGGTCACATCGTCACTCTTTGATAAATTTTGTTATTCAGAAAACAAATACCTTCGCATCCACACTGTAATTATGGCATAACAGTTTTTCACGTTCATATTGAATGACCATAATTTAAAACCTAACTCTTGCCTTTCTCAAAGACATAACCTATCAGTACCGGTACGTTTTATTATTAGTCTTAAATAGGCAATCTGAGAGCATTGAGTTTAGATTTCAAAAGAGTTATTTGTAGTTATATTAGTTTGAGTTATTTTCGAAATAAATAAATAACAGATTCCTTCATATTTTAAAAATCGGACATGGAATTTTAAGCGAGAAAAGATGGGAAATCTGAATACTAAAGTCGGACGAAGGAAGTTCAACCTAAACAACAATGTTTTAACCTTTTCTAAGGCCGTGGGAAGTATATTTCCGATCAAATTCACCAATTTTTAAATGCAAGTTTTAAGACTTTCGTTAATTTTCGCCAAAATTTTCGATGAAACAAAAACCTAGATGTTACAACTTCTTATCTCAAACCATAACGGAGTGTCTTGACTCTGTAATTAATTATTCATTAATAGAATTAATTAATAAAAAATTAGTATCATCCAATAAGCTAATTGGATTTCTTTTCTTATATAAATCTCAATCCCAAAATTATATTATTATATCACTAGTAGAAAAAAATGGCCCTTTAAGGGATTAAAAGGTGACGATTTCATCAAAATTCAGATTGCTATTTGGACGTTCACTAGGCAGCGGCAAAAGGATTTTGGTCCTTAAAGACACACAAATCTCTTATCATCCACTCTTTGCCACACATTTGTACCAAAACTGCTTTTGTATCTCTTCATAAATTTTACCTACGTAACCCTTGTTTCCATCGACGAAGTATCATTCACACTGACTAATATTCCAGCAAAATGTTGACGTATATTCCATAATAATTGGTGTATTTAACATAGAACTGAAATGCGCATTCAAAATGCGGTTACTTTCCTCAAAATCTTTTTGCAAACTCGTATTCGTGCTACTTGTATTCATGTTGTGTTTATCTTGTTGTTTATAGTCATTTCAAATTTGATACTTTTTACAACTTTATACTACTATAATATAGATTTTTATATTAATACCTTTTATTAAACATCGCTATTCCGCAAATATAAAGAAATACTTATTTAGTATATCTTAAGCCTCATTTATATTCAAAATATTGAGCAAAGAATCTGTACTGTAAAACACTTATTTGACTGTAAATGGGCAAACTAGTTCGAAATCTGTTAATAGAAAATTAAATAAATGTCTAGAGTTTGTAATATTGTGTAAGCAAATTGTTTTCAACTGAAAATTATAGGTAAAAATGCGAAAGAAGCTTTAAGCTATAAAGCATATAAAATCATTTCAGCATATGCCTCTTACTTGAAACGCATGTGTATCAAGTCACCCCAATTTATGGTATTTTATTAAAAATGGAATTTTAATTCAGATGCTACTTCTTTTTTCACACTTTTATTTATCTTGACTTCTTTCACGTTCGTGAAAATGGAATTTTGTAACCAATTTTTTTATCACTTCCTGATGTGCTAGAATTTTGAAATTACGGACACTTGTGTGTTGTCGATGATTACACATTTTTGCAATATTTTCAGAATTTAGTTATCAGTAAATCGATAAATTTAATTAAATTTTGTTTCCTTACGAGTGGTGTCGCCTGGTAGGGAACTTGTGAAAAAAAATTGATTTCAAGTTTCTCTAATATTTATAAAAATTCATCATAAATTAAAGGCTAAAAAGTGGAAAATAATTAAAATAAAAAAACTTCTACATGTTAGTACACTAATAAAGGTGTTTTTAATAAATTTATTCCATTAGAAAGCAATGAGACTAATGCAGCAGAGTTAATATTAGAAATAATGGATTAATTTTCAAAAACAGATAACATTTAAAGTACGTTATGGAATGAATGTGCTTTAATATTTCTCATGGTACAGCATTTCTATGCATTATTGGTAGAATATGTTTCTTCATATAATTGTACTAATGAGCTAGAATAGAAGGTTGCTGGTATCAGATAATGATGTCTCGTTAAGAGGATAAAACACGCATATATGCACACTGAAATCAAAACATTCAATGAGGAATTTCTTGTTCTTCGGTCCAAATTTTCGAAACGGACATTTTTTTTCTAAATTTCTGCTTAGGAAAGCAGGGAATTTTCGACTTATAACAAGTAATACAATCAACGATTCAGAGTCTTCCTTATCAGAAAGAAAAATTTCCGTTCAATTAAGAAAATAGTTTTAAAGGGAGAAATAAATTTCTTTCTGTTTTTTTATGCAATTAAAGCAATGCATTGCAGCAAAGTAAACGAAGAAATCATAATGAAACAGAATCCTGAGCGAATTCTTTTAATCTTGCCTTATTCTAAGATAAATAAAAGGAATTAGAAATGATGTTAGATTGAATCATTTTTGCACTAATAGTATGTGTTCAAAGTGCATGTTTTGAACACAGATAGAAATTTGATTTGTGTAAATTGACAAGAGCAAAAATATTTAAGGCGATTTAATTGAAAAATATAATAAAACAGTGGAAGTAATATCCTTTCAATTTTTGGTATGCCTACATAAAATGTATTTACTGTTTTGTTTTATAATGCAATGGAACCTCGGGAATCCGAACCCTAGGAATCTGAAATTTCGGATAATCCGAACATTTTGTTGAATTTTCTGAAAATTTTTTATTAAAAAATGAAGGAAAATAACAATTAGGAATCATAAATAAAGTTAACGTTTATTTCTAACTTAAAAGAAACATTCGAATGGGTAATGAAGAATGAATGCAGCACCTTAATTAGTAGAAACGAAATCGGTTACCATCTTTGAAGTAAGGAACTAAACCTGCTTGACGATGCAAATCTCAGCTAGTTTTTTTAACGTACTCTTTCACAGAATATCCAAAGTGAGTTCTGTACTCTGTTTGTTACATAAAGAGTTATTTACCGAATTTTCCGGATAATCCGAATATAGGTCAGTCCAAATTAACTCGGATTTCCTAAGTTCTACTGTATAGGGAAGAGAATTGGGCAAGCATTTCGAGCGTATTCTTGTTGGACATTGGGATCTAAAATTGAGTTCTGTACTGTGTTTGTTATATCAAGAGTTATTTGCGAATTTTCCAGATAATCCGAATATAGGTCAGTCCCAATTAGTTCGGATTTCCTAGGTTCTACTGTATAGGTAAGAGAATTGGGCAAGCATTCTAGCGCATTCTTGTTGGACATTGGGATCTAAAATTGAGTTCTGTACTGTTTTTGTTATATCAAGAGTTATTTACCGAATTTTCCGGATAATCCGAATATAGGTCAGTTCCAATTAGTTCGGATTTCCTAGGTTCTACTGTATAGGGAAGAGAATTGGGCAAGCATTTCGAACGTATTCTTGTTGGACATTGGGATCTAAAATTTGTTACAAATCGAACAATGTTGATACCAAGACCGCCTCGTCAAATTTCATTTATTCTTCTTGTTATATTTCCGAGTTGTCGTGCTCACATACACACGGGAAGACAAACAGATAGTTTCCCGATCGAGGGATTTAATCCGAAATTAGAAACGGATATCCAGTTTTGCTGTCAGTATCGTATAATAAAATTCACACAATTAGCTAGTCAGAATTTTTAATTATCGCGTTCAGATACGTACGGATAGACAGCTCGACAGATTTAAAATATATTAACGGATTTTGTTCAAATTTTGAAACATGTCTACAAATTTTGCTTTGAAAACTTTTTCCAAATTTCATCCATCTGTCATGTTCCTTTTTCGAGTTATCGTGTTCACATACGCAAGAGTGGATAGTGATCAGCATTCTATATTTGATTCACATCTTCAATTTTCATATAAAGACCATTTCTGAAATTCATTCTTCTAACTTGATTTGCTTTTAAGATAACGTTTACAAACTATTACATATTCCGATACACATTTAACCCTTTTGCGGATGATTTGTTCAAAATTTTTATTTCGATGTAATATTCTGGTGATGAAAAAAACCATATCCCAAATTTCAAAGATCTCCATTACAGCCTTTTCGTTCTGATTATCGTATTGACATTACACAAGAATGGACAGACAGACTAAATTCCCTTTGACGGATTTGATACGAAATTTGATTGAAATGCAAAATTTTGCTGTGCAATTTACCAAATTTCTTCTACGCAGAGTGTTGCATTTTGGAGTTATTGTGTTCACAGAAAGAGAGACAGACAGACTTAATTCCAAAAAAGGGTTTTCTGACTCAGTGAGGTCCGGAACTTGGGAACTCATCAAAAACATGAGATGTGATTGCAATATTTTCTCTTCGAATACTTCATATATAAGAAAGGGAGGAGGAAAACGAATAACCATTTCAAAATCGTTAATGCATACACAACGAGCTTCCAAAATTGGAATGCCGAATTAAAGTTGGTCGTTTTTTTCGTCATCTCACAAATAAATGGAGACGCATGGTCTGGTATCCGAGTTCAAGAACCAAATCTACCGATGACCCACTGAGAAGTGAGACTGAATATTTTGCTTAAGCTTGGCTGTACATAATATATTTAACTGATAAATAACTCAACCAATATAATTAGCGAAAAATTCTTCTGCTAAAGCTGTTGGAAAACTAATAAACTCCGTGTTGGAATCTATTTTAATAAGGCACAGTAATAAGTTAATTACTAACAGGAAACACCGACGTTGATCATTACTTTCAAATTCAAACTTAGTTACACTGAAACTATTTTTTTTACTGATCCTAGAAGACAAAGTTACATTTTCTGAAAACCTCTTTTCACTCATGACGCAATGAGAGCTACAACATAGCAGAAGGCTGTAGCACGCAAAACTTAGATGAGCGGCCTCCACGAATCTGAAAAGTAGAGGTTGTGCTTCCTGTAAAAGGGGTTCCATTGCGATGTTACGCAGGCAGCAGGTTCTTCACTGTAGAGGTAGGACCGTCTTCGTGAAAATGATAATTTAGCAGTTATCCTTCCTAATGTACCAAGATACCGAGTACCTGGATATTTGCAAGTTGACTTTTGATTCTCGTAAAGGAATCATAAATTGGTAGCCCTCGGGAAGCTCACTTTTAAAACAAATATAATTCATAAAAATAATTATTTTATGCTGAAAAACTTACCTGAATCACAGTAGTTTAGAGTATTACGATTAATAAGGTGACCAAGTTTTAACCTCCAACAAAAGGAGGACACGAATAAATTGAAGCTAAAAATATCATAAATAAAAGAAACATTTAATTAATTTTAAAAATAATACGGAATTGCACTATAATATGATAAATGCATAATAAAAACATTTGTAACATAATTTTTTTACAATTTTCGAGGAAGGACATATCTGAGAAAAGGAGGACGGTTGGTCCCCGTACGATTAAGGAAATTTAGCAAGTGTTTCGTTGTTGATGCAGGATCCGCCAGCGTGAAAATAATAATTTATCATTTATCCTTCCTAATGTATCTCCAAGATACCGAGAACCTGGTTATTTCTAAGTGGACTTTTGATTCTCGTAAGGGAATCATAAATTGTCAGTCCCCGGGAGGCTCACTCTTAAAACAAATATAATTCATAAAAGTAATTATCTTCTGCTGAAAAACTCGCCCTTTCACAATGGATTAGAATATTACAATTAAGGAAACAATCTCGAAGAAAATTAAACATTCAATTTTGCAACCTTCGCTTAAAGCAAGATCCTATGTAATCATACAATGCAATCAGTTACGCGGGTTGGAGATATTCTGCATGTGGTTCACAAACATATGTAAAATTCATTGGCAACCGGAAATTAGTTTTCATTCAAGGAAGCCGAGGCTTTTAAACAAAGATAGGATAATAAATGGTTCAAATCTTGCATTGTTCAACTTAAGACTCCTTTGACTTTCAACTATTCATTAGTCGGAAACTTTACATTGATTCACCGTGTCCTTCTATTCTGTTTAAACCTACATTTAACAGCTTGAAGAAAATTTTTATCTGCCCTTTCTTTCAGCGTTGATAAATGACTTGGAAATAATTTTCCCATCTTTTCCAGTGGAAACTTATAGATAGATGTATTGCAGTCGGCTTGATTCATTCTATAGCTATCTGTGCTTAATTTGTTTTCTGGAGAGAGAGAGACAATCTCTAGCAGAAAAAGAAAGTCGTAAAGCAGTAAAAGTAAAGGAAAAATTCAGTGTGTGCGATCGATGAATCTGAGATCTCTTTTGCTAGTATCGACATTTCAAGATTCTCTCTTTTCTACCTTTGAGAAATTCTTTTGTCTGAAATTCATTTCGTTCGCTTTCACTCTCTTGCGAGTTTTAGGAAAATATATTTATATCTGACTTCTTTATGTTTCTTTTATACGACTTTGATTAAAGAAATCGGGGAAGTTATTCATCAAATGGAATTATTTCTTCGCTATTTTCAAGGAGGCGGGGAGTTTCTGTCTTCTGTTTAATTTTTTTCTACTTTTTCATTCCCCTTTCACGTATCAATTTTTTGTGTAGCTTATTTAAATCTTTTGAGATGAAATACGGGACTTCGCGAAGCTTGAACGTTCTTGCGAAAACTTAAGAGCATGTTGGAAGGGGAGGAGGGAGAAAAGTTGGGAAAATGATTCAGGAGATTTCAGTAAAAATGAAATCTTGTGATTGTATGCGATGCAATTCTAAGATCATTATTCTTCAGGCTCGATACAGGTGTCAGAGGGATTAACAAATGTATTCCAATATTTCATTAAATGCGAGAGTTTTATTGTTAGAATTAACTATTTGATGAAAATTTTTCTACGTATTTTTTCGAATAACAATTGAGTACAGTTCTATTAGAATTAATGACAGACATGGTACGGTGTTTCTCAAACGATCATTAAAATTAATAATTTCAATAATTTATATTAATCATGTTTTGCTATAAATAAAATAATTTTTTTAATTATTTGTATTTAAAATATTTATATTTATTTTTATATATCCATATAAATCGAAAATTTATCAATCGAATAATTGCTAGTATCGACATTTTAAGATTTTCTCTTTTCTAGCTATAAGAAATTCTTTTATCTGAAATAATATGGAAATCGACTATACAAATCCAACCTATAAAAATCGAATAGTTGTTAGTATCGACATTTCAAGACTTTCTCTTTTCTTCATCTGCGAAATCCTTTTGTTGGCAATTCTTTTCATCCGCCTCACTCTCTTGCCAGCTTTAGGAAAATGTATTTATATCTGATTATTTTTCTTCTGTACGAATTTGATTAAAGAAATCAGCGAAGTTATTCATCAAATGGAATTATATCCTCGCTTTTTTCAAGGAAGCCGGGAGTTTCTGTCTGCTGCTTAATTTTTATCTATTTTTCTATTCCCCTTTAACGTATAATTTTTTTGTATATCTTATTTAAATCTTTTGAGATTAACTAAGGGAATAGGCAAAGTTTGAATGATTTTGCGAAAATTTAAGAGCATGTTGAACGGTTAGGGGTAAGAAAAAGGTTGGAAAAATTATTCGGGAGATTTCATTAAAAATGCAATCTTGTGACTGTAGGACTTTTTTTAAGGTCTATAGATGTATTTTAGGAATTAACAGTTATAATTATCAAAATTTAACAAAGATGTTAACTATAAATTAATTAAGCATGCAAAAAGATGTATTGTTATCGTTCTTTGTTTAAAAGCTTCTGTTTCTTATTTATAATTTTTTACCTTTTAATTTATATTTGTATTATTTAGGAATTAACAAGTTCATTCAATCTTTCTTTAAATATGGGATACCTTATATTTCGAATTAAATTTTTCAATGAAAACCATATCTTTTTTCGAATAACGATTAATTAGAGTTCATATTAGAATAATTTTCAAACGTGTTTTTGCGTTTTCGGAACGAGTATCTTTACTCATATTTTGCACATGAATAATGCAGTATAAATCAAACTTATTGATTGCATTGAAAATGGTCGAGGGTTAATTACACACTTTTATTTGAATCGATTTGTTTCATGTTTCAAAGGTGGAATTCTGTAACTGATTTTTCACTTGATGCACTAGATTCTGAAATTATATATCGTTTTATATTCCTGATGGAAATGCAACATGTTTGTATATTCAGAATTTATTTATCAGTTAATAATTAATTTTAATTAAATTTTGATTCATTGTGAGTGGTGCCACCTGATAGAAAATTAGGGAAAAATAAATATAACATTCTTTTATATTTTTATAATGAATTATAAATTAAAGGTTAATTTGTTTTTTAAGGTTATTATAAGGTAATTAAGATTTTTCTTTTGATAAATAGTCACATTAAAGGATGGTGAAAGCTATAAATTGAGATAAAATTAGAAATAAACCATAGCTAATTAAATTATACGTGAAAAAATTCGTAACATTAATGTACAAACACGGCGTGTTTTTACTAAAACCTAAAATATAAAGCACTTTCCTGAAGATGTAGAGTTGAAAACTAAGAAAATACTAAAATGACTAAATTAAAAGAATGTACTCATAAAATTTACTTTCGCGGAAGATACCAACGTCTTTCAAGCGAGTGAACATAATCTGGTAATTTAAAAAAATGCTTAGTATATGGTTCCTAAAAAAGAAGAACCCATTTTAGACATATCTAGTATAAAATAAAAGCGTACAAGCTTTTTCCCACGTCATTCTTTGATCCTTTTGGTGTCGTTAGATTCATGAGATCGTAACTACCATCGTAAAGTAGAGATGAAATTGCTTTTCGTACAATGAGTAAATTTTTCGGCTAGGTTAACACGTGTAGCGCCATGTCAGTCACCGGTGACAGACACTGATATCTCTAATTAGATGACCCCTTCTCTACTATAGTTAGAGTTTAGTTCAGTTATATTAGCGTCCCGTTTTGAAGCAACATGAGGGTTAGTTTGGGACGGACGCCGTAATTTTGAACTATGGTCAGATGACGAGGACGACACCTGAACTGGCACCCCTCACCAAACTTCCACGCCACACCAGCGGGAGGGCGTTTGGCCACTACGTCTGATTTAGCGTGCGCTGACCCCATGCACTGCGGATCTTCGGTGGAATCGGCTTTCGAACATGGAACAGTCCGGCTCCAAAGCGGAGACCTTACCACTGGGCCACCGTGGCCTTACTATAGTTACAGATAGAAGAGAAGTGGGTTAATTAATTAGATAGATGGTTCGTATCTCAGACGTGAGTCGTGGCGCTTAACGTGTTAAACTTTCTGTATTATGTCTACGAACGGAAAACTTCTCCTCTACCCAACAGAGCTGTAAGGAGAAAAGTTTTACTAAGAGACATTCATATCAAGACAACATCGCCTCTACAGAGAACGTTACTAAGCGTGAGCATATCAAACCAACATTTCATCGAAGTAGATTCAACCGTTGCTAAGTGAAATCCATATCAAGTTGATATAAATAAATTGAAACTTATTCTTCAGACTAAACGTGCTTACTAATCTGACTCTTGTTACGTTTCCAAAAAAATAAAGTCCAACCTGTGCGTGGCAAACACTTCATGCCGAATCCATGGCTCAACAATCTAGAACCGATGAGCTAATACGAGTATCCAGTTTGCCAACATCAAGCCATACCGCAATTCAGACTCTGGAAACTAGGGATCGCATTTCCAAAAATACTGTAAAACTTTGCATGTTCAAATTGAATGGAACCATGATAACTAAAAACTGTGTTACAGGAATGAAAAGGTTATATTGGAAACATTCTCAAGTTATCTTTAATTTTAAGAGTTAAGAAGATCGAATTGTCAATAACTGAAACACATCCGTCAACTAAATAGTAGCACGTCACTTCGGCTGTTACGAAACGTTTAACTGTTTAGAAACACGTTTACCTTAATTTTATATAACTACATCTAATGCCCGGTGAAGAGCGCCGTTTTGCTCACCTCTGAGTCCTGGGTTTGAAGAGGCAAAAGATCAAAGGTAATTGCTATCAGCAAATTAAAAGATTTCAAATGACCTTTCGGCTAAAGTACAACAAATTTAATAGGACTTTCAAATCTTTGCATTCATCAAATGAAACATTTTTAAAAATGGTCATCAGAAAAGAATTGGAAATCTGAATCCTTACTACCTGATTCCTGATTCAGGGAGCTTCGTGAATTCAGCATCCAAGTTCTTTCCGATTTAAATGATTAATTTTTGAAATATTTAAACTTTTTCCAAACGTTTTATGTTCGCATAGAGAATATAGGATTAATCTAGTTGTTCCTAAAAAAGAGAAATCTATTGTGAAGTTATCACTTTTCTGTTTCGTAACATATGCTAAAAATTAAACAATGCTTCGCATCATAACAGAAAAAAAACAATGAGTATTTTGTTCATTCTAATATTACAATTTCTTGCAGTACCAGATTTCATTTTTTAACATTTACGTTTCAGAAAAAATAAATTTGAACCGCATCCTACTTTTACAAAAGAAACTACTGACAGTTTCATATTTCTTCTATAGAAAAGCAAAAGTAGTACTCGTTAGAAAGAAAAAACGAAACTTTCGGATCTTAAATGGAGATTTAAAATATGCATTTCTTAAAAGTAAAATGCACTCTCTAATCCAAATAAATGAGATACAAAAAGGACTCGATAAGGGTTCAGAATAATAAAATGCAGTTTCATTGCATTTGAATAAGTAGCTACTTGTTCTTTGTTTCAGTTCCTGATAAGAATTTCTTTCGATGCTGTTTTAAAATCTCCTGCTTAGCGTATTCATGTTCAGAGCTGAATTTAAATACCAAAATCCATAAATAGAAGTAATGATCGTCATTGCAGACCTAATAATTGTAAATCCTCTGCACACGGAGAATATTAATTCATGAAACGGTAATGAATAACTTTGTATATTAAAAAACAAATGTGCTCTTTAAGTTCAAAGTAAATCTAGGTTAAAGTTTTTTTTAATGAAACTACTATAAATAGTGTTCCTATAAGCCTGGGATTAAAATCGCCTGTGCTTTAACTAAGCTTCTTATTTAGATTCATATGTATATTAAGGGATTAGTATGGGGTTTGATTAGGCTGTCATTTAGGAGGATTGAAGCAATTAACTCTAACATTACGACTAAGCGAAATCCAAGACGTTCACTTAAGACGTCGATTTCAGAGGGGAGACAGGAAAGTGTTTTCCCCTGCTTTTTCTAGTCATTGGAAGAAAAGAACTGGAGTCCTTTTTGATGGCCTATGAGGTCACCCATTCTTGTTTTCCTTTAATAGCAATTAACCTTTTTATCCTGTAGTTCGAAATATATTAGTAAAAAGCAGTAATGTTAGTTACGCGTGTACTTTATTTTTGAACAGTAAGTAATCAGTTGAGCGGTTTTTAACAGTAAGTAAGCTGTTGAATAAGGAAATCATTTCTCTACAAAGTCCCCTGCTTTTGTGATAAATTAGTCAGACGTTCACAAATTTGTGTACAAGATCTGTTAAAAAAACCCTAATTTTTAAATTAGAGCGTTGTAATGATTGTAGAGTAACACTAAACTCTTTTGTTTGTACCAATATTCTGTTAGAGAAAGTGGCATAATTTAGTCCTTGTTTAACCGTTTGCGGACAGGTACGGCATATAATGTGCGCCACAGTTCACCTATCTTGAGATTGAGGTGTAGGAAATCCAACTAAGGAAGAGGATAGCGGCTAAAATTCGGACACAAATGTGTATATTATCCATCCATTCAAACCCCTAATCTTATTACACTATGAAATTTTTTTATGTAAGTAAATAAGCATAGAGTTGGAAAAAATGGTATGGCGTATAAAGTGCGCCAACGTGACCTGAGTATTCTAAAAAGTTACCTGTCCGCAAAGGGTTAATAGTAGAGAGAGCCAGTATTTTCTGTGTGTTACACTTTGTAAAAAGAAGAGAGATGAGGCAGTATAAATTTTGCTTAAAATTGGCAAAAAGCTTTTACTCAAACATTATAGATGTTGCAACAAACTTATAGTTAGGATTATTTCAGTCATTTCCAATGGTATGAATAGTACAAGGATTTCAAATAAAGTAGCTCGTCCATCAAAGACAATCCGAAAATTAGGCACCTTTCCATGTTAACGAGCGATATTTGCTTCGAGAAAGAGTGCACTTTGCTTTGTGCAAATCATAGCTGAAATATGTCAGTCAGATTGGTGAAGATCTAAGCATCAGTAAAAACTCATTTCATTTAACTTTAAATGCAGAGGCATCGGATTGCGGCAAAATGTGTACCTTATTGTTTAACTGATAAGCAAGAAACACGAATCGAGTCGCAGGTAGTCAGGAATTGATGGATCGTTCAAATGCTGATCAAAAACATTCTGAAACATGTCGTAACAATCCATATTCCACTCTGATTTTTTTTGTTTCTAGACATGAAGTTCACTTTTAAAAGTCAAAGATTTGAATCTGAAGAAAAGTGAGAAGAGAATTAGCAGCGAGATTGATGTACAGTCACGAAAAAATGATAACCAGGAGCTATTCCAGCAATGGAATGACATTTAATTTAATTTAAAATTTTGGTTAAATAACTTATCCCTGGCAGAAGAATGGGTTGGGGAAGGCCCACTACTATCCCACCACATTATGTACGTTCTGCTCTCTAATAAAGCGACGTCAGCATAATACATCTTTGAGGGGTTCAAAGACATGGATGGAGTGACATACGGACTACTGTAAGAGAGTTCCAGGATTTCGAATTCCAAATGGCCAATAATTTCAATGCTGTGGCCGGTGAAGTGTTGGCCTGCATTGTCATGCAGAACTTTCTTCGAAAATAAGTCTCGGCATTTGGGAAATATTCCGAGTTTAACTGTTTTCGCGAAGTTTGGAGAACCTCCAACTAATTTCTGCTCTTTCAACACCTTATAGCCAAAAAACGATTGATTTCTCACTGTACTTTCTTGATACATTAAGTTAGTTGTGTCGCCCATGATTACTCTTCAACGGAACAGAAAGAATTGGCATTTTCATGATTGAAATTAACTCAGATAACCACAAATATTATAAACTCCACGGTTGCCAGATCAGAA
This sequence comes from Araneus ventricosus, assembly GCA_013235015.1. Classification (NCBI taxonomy): domain Eukaryota; kingdom Metazoa; phylum Arthropoda; class Arachnida; order Araneae; family Araneidae; genus Araneus; species Araneus ventricosus. The sequence goes on from BGPR01000039.1 coordinate 97,937, forward strand.
GTTATTCTTCTCATTAGGCCTATTTTTCTGGCTAACTTTTAATTTACCTATGTACAAGTTGAATAGAGACTTAACAGATTAGCGCATGAAGGTAAATGTAATGGATTAGTTGTACAACATGCATACCGATCTTTAATAAGGTGTAAAGCAACATCTTTTTTTTTAACATCTATATTCCGATAACGACTGTCAGGAAAGACAAATAGAGGACATTTTTCAAACTATGGTTTATCTGAACAATTTTAACTGCGATTATACTCACTGATACGAATTTCTTTTACGTTTATATTAAATTGTGGGCGTTTGTAAAATATAAACGAATCTTGCATTAACAAAATATTAGCAGCCAAATTTTAACTCTATGTGCTGTTTTCAGGCATTTAATTCTATATGTTGACATTTAATGCTATATTTTTGTAACGACTTGCTTGTCTCCAAGATTAATGTTAATAGGAAGACCTACATTATTTCATCCAAACTATCGTTCTGTTATAAATGTTGTTGACTTCTAATATAATGAGCACTCATTATATGAAACGGTCTGAGTTTGATATTGTTTCTGGCTACTTTCGATATACAAAAAGAACTTATGATATTACTGAGCTTTCCATTTCATTTAAAGAATGATGGCTTTGAGGACAAATTCGTATATTTCGTATATAACATTCATAAATATAAGCATTTGATATTTTTCTAAATAGCCAATTACCATTTTAGAAATTTTGGGTTAACTATTTTAAATTGTAATGAATTGGTTGTAATCTGTTATTTTAAATCAAACTGACTAAAATCTTTTGCATAACAGACTACTTAAAATGCAAAAGTCTGTTTTGAAAGAATACAGTATTAGAATTTTTCGTACTGTTGGGCAAATTTGTCTTTATATTAAGTGTATTTTGACGTTTATTTCCAATAATATGGCTGCGTTTACTTGATGTCTCCTTTAAATATAATTTTTTTTCATATGAATAAATCTGTTGACTAATAATATCATAGAAAATCGTTTCATAACTGACAGATTTTTAATATTTCAAGATTAACGAATAATTTATGCTTGATAATATACAACAAATATTATTGTATTAATAACGGCTGTTGCATAGAAACCTGAAAAGAGAAGGTAATAAATTTTTTTCCACAAATCCACTAATTATAATTGTGAAAATATATTAAACCATATAACCTATTTAATAGACATATTCTATGCATAAAGTTTATAATCATTAAACACATGATCAGATGTTCATATATGAAAAGTAAGATTAAGTTTTCTTGATAATATAAATGTTAATCTGAGTTACCATAATTAAAATCTAGATACCTTATCCTGTCTTTCAACTATAGATGTAATTACTATAAAATCCAGCAAAAATTCTGAAAAAGATAAGTATTTGAAGCGTTTTATTTCTCTATTATCTTTATGACGATCACTTTTATATTAAATAAAACATGAGCTAACGCTGAAAATAATTCTAATAATAATAATAATAACATATGAAATACTGTAAGTAATAATACAAAAATTAATATTGGGTACTGAATGCATTTAGATAATGATGTTACTCTTACATTTAAACTATTTTAATTGAAGCTACAGATGAAATCTTCTGAAATTAACTGCATTATAAATTTACTTTATCAAATCATTATAAATTTAATATAGTGGAAATTTTTAAAAAAAGCATTCACTTAAGTAAACTCATAAGAGTTCTTGTCATAAAAATAATTATCTAAACGGTTAAAATTTCGTTATTTCTTCATTCAAAAGAAGTAGTATCATTCACACGCATGAATTCAAGTTCAGTTCGGCACAATTTTTGTTGATGCGGTCTTGTACTAACTAACTGATGTAAAAAAAATTAAGCAAGTTTAATATAATTTTCAGATTAACTATTAAACAAAAGTAATACTGAAAGGATTAAATGTTCGGTAAGGAAACACTAAAAAGTATTAAATCCAAAAATATTCTTACAAGTGAAAAATTTTAATTACTTTAACCAAGAATAGACAGATCGTATTTTCTATTTCATTTTCTTTTAGGGTTGATACAAAAGACCTAAAATAACCCAACCTTAAACAATGGATCGAATAAATCACTCGATAAAAACCTGGACCTCAACAAAGTAAGAATTGTAGGCAGTTGGATGATAAATTTGAATCAAAGTGCCGTAAATCACCTTTTCAAAATGTTATCAAGCGCAACAAAGAATTCCGTGGAACATTTTTTCTTTGGTTGTAAGCTGAATCTCATGTCTGCAGAACTGCCCTCCAACCGGCGGAACATTAATCTTGGAAATTTAATTTTCATCGCTGTTGGCTCAATTACAATGAATTCAAACTGAGTAATCTCGAATTATATTTATTTTTTGGTATTCCTGAAAGCATATAAGTGACTGTAGCTTCCTTAATAATATAATAAATGCGAAAGTGTGTCTGTCTGTCTGTCTGTTTGTTAAGCTTTCACGACCAAACCACAAAACCGATTTGGATGAAAATTGGCAGAGTTGTAGCTACAAACCCAAGAACGGACATAGGCTAGGTGAAATCACGTTAAATTAATTATCTTTGACTACAGATTAAAATTAGTTAACAAAGAAAGCCCATTGACTCCGCGATTCGCGATGAAAATTTTTATTTTTCAATCAGCTGTCACGTGATCCTTTAGGAATGCGAAAACATGTGGAATAAATTATTTTTAAAATCAATTATCACGTAATTCTTTCTTCCACTGTAACTTCCGAACAAATTGTCCGATACAAATTATTTTTACACCATCTTAAAGTTAAAAATTTTACCTTTTCAATGATACCAATTTTATTTCTGTGACATTTTTCATTCAATTTTTATTATTTTTTTAAATTTTACGTGCAGACGATTTTGAAATAACGCAAATTTATAGCTACTCAGTTGCTAGGAAATGGTTAGACTTTGAACTAATTTGCCTTTATTTCTGAAACTTTTTCTTACATTTATAAGTATCCATAAAATAAGGCAGAATTTACATGTATCAGTCTGTCTGTCGGTCGATCGGTCGGTCACAAGAACTCCTCCTAAACGGTAGTTAGGTGAAACGTGCTATTTTCAACTTTCAGAGTTAATTAGTTCTTAAGATATTTAATTAAATAACGAACATTAGCCGCTTTTAAGCCTAATGCTTAGACGTTTTTTGCCAATAACTTCTGAAATCTTTATTAGACAACAATTATTTTTATGCCATTTTAAAGACCAGAAAATGATCTTTTTAATGCTATTAATGCCATTGCGATGAAATATTTTCTCCGATTGCTATAAAGGTTTAAAAATATTTTTTAACGTAATTTCTAACAATACTTTTTATTCTTATAGAAATAAATTCAAGCCAAATTACTGTTTCGTGCGCGGGATTTTGCCAGTGTTAAAATTAATAAAAGAAAATATTGCTTTCTTTGACCATAAACAACAAAGGAGACTTTACACTTCCGGTTTCCTGTTGTGGTAGCATTTACAGCTTTTAATAAAGTTACACAGTGATCCAATGACGTTAGTGAATTATTATCTCGATGTTTTGTTTAATTTTCACAGTGAATATTACAGAATATTCTTCTGTAGATACGGTAATGGGCATTAACAAGGAGCATCATATTCTGTAGAGCTCTTCAAGATCTTAGAATTGCCAGGGGCACCTTCCGACAAGCCTAGAATGATAGTCGGTGTGCCAGTACTCCTAATACGTAACCTCGATATACCGAGACTGCGCTATGGCACACGGTTAAAAATTACACACCTAGGTACAAACGTCGTGAAAGCCACTGTTATGACTGATATAGGGAGAAGAGAAAGTGTTTTAATTCCACTCCTTCCGATAATACCGAAGGATTTATCATCTCAGCTCAAAAGGTAACAAACCCCTGGAAAAATATCATTTGCGAGGCTCAGGGCCAGACACTGAAAGTGGCAGGCGTACATTTGGAAAAACCATATTTTTCCCATGGGCAACTATATGTAGCCTGTTCACGTGTGTACAGCCCACACAACCTCTACATCCGTGCAAATAACGTGGTATACAAAAGTATATCATCATATATAAACAATTTACATAACTATATCAGCATACATGTACAGTACACTCCTGTCAGCCGTCCAATTAAGTATTATCAACCGTCAGAACTTTTTCTTTCCCCTTTCAAAATGCAACAAAACATTTACGTTCGTGAATTAAAAAAAAGAATAATTCAAATTCTTCGCGCACGAAGTCGCGGGTAACAGCTAGTATAAAAATAATTTGCATAAATAAGAAGGCAGAAAATACATTCTTTCATTTCTGGAAAATAACAATCCTTAGTAAACTTCATAGCAAAAGGCTGCTGTTTTAAACAGATTTATAAAGGATATATCAAAATAAGCGGAAGAAAATTTCGTGACTTTCAAATGAATTATCAGCCTTGGAATACAATGAATTTATACCAGCACCATTTTCTGAAACGCAGGCAGCTTCCGTTTTTCCTTGAATTTGTCTTCATTTTATTTATAACCATGTTACTCTCTAAATATATAGGTATAAGGGCGAAGATTACAACGGTCTTTGTATCACATCTATGATGGTGGCCGTGGTGACCTAGTGGGGCAATCTCGGCTTTGATATTCAATCCACGAAAAAGCCGTTGTATATGCAAACCTGGTGCATATTGAGTTTCTCAGCTTTTGCACTGCCTAATAAAAAAATCAGCAGAAAATCTGAAGGTATTTGGAACATGTTTTCTTCAGATTTTCTGCAGAAAAAAATGCAGAATATCTGAAAAAAAATATGTTCCAAATACCTTCAGATTTTTGGTAGATTTTTCTACACAGTCAAGGTTTAATTATTAATTTCAATTAATGTAATTATTAATTTAATTAAATTAATTTGTGATTCAACTTATTTGTACGATGCCGATTCAGATTGTGACAGAACTTCAAACTCCTCCTGTCTGGGATTCGATCCCGCGCTCCTATAGTTGGCAGGCAGGAACGCTAACCACAACGACGCGGCGGAATACACGGGATGGGGCTAAATTAATTTATTTGAGTTTTAAGTCACCATAGCTCTCGTGGCGCCATCTAGTGGTGTGAAAATCAATCAAGGTCCGAATACATGTTTCAAAGTCATAGAGATGAGTAACAGATGAAATTAGTAATATTTTTGTTCAATAATTTAGATTCTCTGTTTCAATAAATTCGTTCTCACCTTCTATCTTTTTGGTAAGCCTTTTCTCCATCCAAAGGGCGCAAGCTCCACTTTCCCCCTCTTTTTGGAGGAAAATAGATAGTCAGAAAGGCAGTTGGAAAACTAATTGGAAATTAATTAAATTATGGGGGAAAAGTTTAAAATGGTAAAACCTCAAGTATTTACTTTAAAGACTAATTTAGAATTCATTTTTTCAGTGGCATATTTAAAAAATTTAGAGCCTAAGATAATTTTCGATTGGGAAATTTTTTGAAACTCCTGTCTGCTGTAGAATTAAACAATAATGATAATTACATTCTAATTTTGTTTTATATCCTTTGGAAAATAAAGCTGCAATATTAGAGAACATGGTACAAAATATGTATTTAGAGAAATACTGATATTATGAACTTGCAGCTAAATCTTCAAAAAATCAACAGATATTTTTCAAGTTTAATGATTTTGTAAAAATCTGCTAAATAACTGCAAATTGAATTGAAGACAAAATGCAAAGTCTTAAAAAATCTACATGATATTTAAAGAAAAAAATATAAATAAATTTTTTTGCAGATTTTATGCAGATTAAATTGAAGAAAAATGCAGATTCTTTGCTGTCTTACAAAAATCTGCAGAATATTTAGAGAAAAATATAATAAGAAAATTTTATGCAGATTAAATTGAATAAAAAATGCAGATGTTTTTCTGTCTTCAAAACATCTGCAGAATATTTAGAGAAAAATATAATAAGAAAAATTCCTGCAGATTAAATTGAAGAAAAAATGCAAATTTTTTCTATCTTCAAAAAATGTGCAGAAATCTTGAAGAAAACTTCAGAAAAATTTTTTTCTTCAGATTTTTTTAGCTGGGATATTCTCTAAGAATTTGTGTGGCTTATGAAGCAAGACAAAACATTTTTTTAGATAAAGATTCCGGCTTTTCAACAGCCATGACACTTTTAATTGTAATAATCGGAAATTAAGACAATTCTTCTAAAATCTTTGACAGCTTGAATTCTTGTCAACATTTTGGAATATTTTTGAGTGTTTTGTAATTCATTATTATTAGATTCAATTTATTTGAAATGGAAATACATTATTTCTGTTAAAAAAATCATAGCCGTTTTTGTTAAAGTGTAATAAAACCCATCAAAAATGAATTTGTTTATAAAATTATGAAAATGATCGAATTACATTCACTGGTCATACTTTCTTCAAAAACAGTGTTTTGAAAAATTTTAAATGTAAATCCGCAAATAAGAAGTGAAATCAAAAATGATTTTCGAAACTTAGAGAGGATAATATCTCCATATCTTTTTCGTTTTTTCAACCTTACGATAAACAACGTATATATAGAATGAAATAGGAGTGGCCATTTTACATTTCGGCAACGTAATTTATAATTCATTTAATGAACAATCAATTAAAAGTATTTACATAACACAGTCATGTCTACATTTTAAATTTATAATTATTCGAAAACACCAGCTTTCCATTAGGAGCTTTAAATTCATATTAATCGGAAATATGTAGAATGATTTATGATATTTTAATCAAAAACTAAATAATTCACATTAGATACTCGAAAATTATTAAATACTTTCATACTAAATTTCGAACTAAGGATAATATAAAATCACGCTGTTTAAAGAAACGGTTTATTAACTTGACACTATCCTAATACAAGGCCACGAAACAACAGAAGAATAGAATAAAATATACCATCATATAGTAAGTTGGTCTTACTTTTATCAGAGAAAAAAAATCGTCTTTATCGAAAACAGGAATTTCTCCCTGAAGCATCCTAAACCCCCTCTCTTTCATTTTTGCCGTGGATTATGTTGCAGTCCTCTTTGGTAATCCTTGTATCGCGTGATGGGGTTCTAAGGTAGCAGAAAGAAAACTAATCTCAACATGCATTTCTGAAAGAATAGAGGCAATAAGTAGTTTTCAACACATATTTCACTGATCGGTATCTGGGGCTTAAAGTGTGTGCTATCTCTCGCATCGTAACGTTCAATATCGTGATGAGTTTTGGGTAAAAGCCTCTCGCCAACTTCTTTTGAGTATTTCATAAATTTAAACTGCAAATCTTTCGGCGAGGAAAAAGAAGTGTGAAAAGAACGGAAAGAATATCTGGGATATTAGAAGGAAAAAGAATATTACAACAACGTCTGGAATCGGAAATAGAAAAACAAATTTTGTCTACGGTTGGTTACGTTGTTTTGTTTTTAAATTCAGATTTTTTGGTTAGGGTTACTGTGTTTTAAAACGTTCCCCTGAATCGGCGAGTCCATTTGAGTCTACATTATTTCCCATATAAGCTGAAATTATCGTTACTCTGGTATTTTAAAGAAATGCTGTTTGTTTTGCATCTAAACTTTTGTTACAACTTCATCCGCCAACACACTGTCTGGATGGAATTTCTTCTCGTATTCTTACAGAAATGGCGCAACAATTTCCTTTGTAGACTATTCTATTCACATCTAATATGTTGAGTACACAACAAAAAGATTCAGGCTCAATAAAACGCTTAACATACACATTAAGGATTATTAAAAACAATTCGCCTTTGGGGCAAGACTTTTTGGGCCGTAATGTTAGCCAAGAAAATAAAATCCGTGAGTTAAACGGTAACTGCAAATATCTCAATTCATGGCTTGGAAAGTGTTAAGAAAGCAACTTTTATTCGAAACAAAGCTGATACAATCCTTTCACTGTAACACTGGACATGCTGAGACGAGTGTGAGATGCATTTGAATAATGAGTAGATATCGTTCGGGACTCTCGTGTCATTTTCACTCAAAATGTATAAATTTGTGGCATTTACAACTTTACAATGTTATCTATGATGTGATGAAACCCTAACTCTTTTCGTTTAGTTAATAAGGTGGTCATGGCCTAGTGGTAGGCTGTTGGCTTCGGAACGGGTGGGGAGAAGCAGATTCGAGTCCTGATTCTGCTGTAGATCCGTCGTGTGTCGTTCAGTCCATATTTGCCTTCCACGGTCAAACGTTCTCGTAATGATATGACGTAAGAATTTAGAGTATGGGTTGCCGGCTAACGTATCATCCTCATAATCTGAACACGGTTCTGTCTCAAAATGGCCTTTATGTAGTTTCAAAGCATAACATTAAAATAAATTAACTAAAATTGTCTAGTCAATGTAATCTAGTTGGGATATTGACGTCCCTATGTAACATTTGTTTTAACATAAATTTTCTTTGTACTAATGATTATTCCGCTATTTAACTACAAAGTTACATCCCGTTTGCGTTTTTCAACACAATGTAATACATTCATAGTTTTGCGGATTTTAATGAATTCGTCTTCCTCTACTTAGAATCTGGCGTAAGGTAACAAATCTGTTTAACATTTTCTTTTGCCTCCCAGTTTTTATTTAAACATAGGTACCATTTTGTATCAGCTCAAATAAAACTTATGCTCGTATTTTATAATAACAATTATTATATTTTCCGTCATTATTTTTAATTAAACTTTCTCAGTCGGAAGTTTCAACATTTTACTTTTCAAACGGCGCTACAATTTTCTGTAAAATTCTTATCTATATATAGTGACTAGTTGTTTTCAATAAAGCTTTCAAAGCAGTATGAAATATGTATATCATATTACTAAAGCTTGTTTACCTTCACTTCGTAGACTACGAACTTTTCTACTTAGAGAAGTAATCAAAGTAATGGAACTTCGATTAAAGCCTTCTCCAAAACTCGAATCCCTTTTAAAACTATCCTTTTGGATCAATAACATAAATCAAGTTAATGTCCCCAGTTCTGTTTTAACACTAGATGCTTGAGAGAAACTGATGTTAGTAAATAACCAATATTAATATCTCGCGATCGAAGACTTTTCATTTCAAAGCTGATTTCAGGGCACATGGATTGTTTGTTATAAATATACCGAAAGAATTATTCGTTTATAAAATAAGCTTTTACAAGAAGATCTCTCAATTAAAACAAACTGAAAGACATGCCTGATTGACTATGTTAAATATGATTTCGTTTTGTTTAATTTTGTGAATGTATTCATTGTTCTACAGACATTAATTTGATGCATTAAATAGGTAGGATCCCTACAATACAAGTTATTGAGTCAAATTGAATCATACTGATTACATTTCTAAAAATGATGAAAATAGAATATTACAACTGAGTTTGCTATATTTTTGTGACAGATTTTCAAATTTTATTGAAAAAAGCTACAGTTAACAAAAGAAAATTCATTCCATAACGATTTTTCTTAATAAAAAAGAATCGTACTCAAAGCCGCAATGTAAAAGAATGTAAATCTCATTTTAATATAAATAGTAGTGCCTAAAAGAATCATACTTAATTTCAAACTAGTGATTCTGAGCCCTTGCGGCGCACAGCTATAAGGGTTCCCAACATAACAAATCGGACGAAAGTAAAACATGGAAACTCATATGAGAAAAAATTAAAAAAGTTATGAACAAGAGAAGCCAAAATGATGAAAGGGATATTTTGCAAATATAAAAGATAAAATGACACGATAAACAGTATAAACTTTTAAGTAGCGCAAAAAGATATTTTGATAATTATAATTTAAAACACCAAACTTATTGTGCAAAGACCAAAATTCAATAAAGTTAATGTTTCGATTCTGTTGGCTACATTGTTTATTTATTAGAGATTTATGACTATGTTATACTCAAATGCAAATAAAGCTTCCAAATAAAGCACGCAGCTTTAACATTAAGATCTTCACAGCTAAGAAATCCCAGTTGGCCAGGTTACATTCTAGGAATGTGTTTTGAACAGTGCAGCATTTAATAAGGCATTAACATAAGCGACGGAGCTTAAGAGGAATTATCGGGAATGAGCACGTATCAAAATAATAAGAGCTGGATTTGAAACACTAGAAGTTTTGAGAAAAGATTCTTCGAAAGTTAAAGGGGAAATTTTTGGATTAAAATAATTTCCTTCTTCAAATCAAAAACGAAGAAAGCAAACAATTTTATTAAGTAAATACTGAGCTTAATTAAAGAATGCTTAAAAATTTATTACTCAAGGTAAAAAAATATTTTAAAACTTTTTTCCCTCTGTTTCTTTCTCAAGTGTATATAGATATAAATTTACAAATATTTTGCAGAAAAAGACAAATTTACATGGTTGTGTTATAAAAACGTGTCAATTGAAACAACAAAGACAATTTTAAAAAAACCATTCTTTCATTCAAAAGCGAGTTTACGGTCCATTTTTATATTTATTTTTGCACCAAGAATAGTTCTGAAATTTTCTTAAGTGACGCATTAAAATTTCTAATAAATCTCCCTTTTCTCACAAAGCGCTTTCAAATTCATAAAAAAGTATCTAATAAATGATTACAAAACAGTACTTCATTTTAAAATTACAATTCAATATAAAGCTCTTCAATTCAAATCAGATCTGTCACTTTCTTTTTTACTGCTTTCTAACTTGAGACTACCCCCAAAGTTTTCCAATTCAAAGACAGACAGGGAAAAAAGTCCCCTAAAAGCTCCTCTGTCTTTTGTTTCGTTCTTTTCAATCCTAATTATCATTACAGCTTTCCTACAATTGCTGCTGCCCCATTTTCCCAACCTCCCTCGATGGGGGTCCATTTATTTAGATTAACTTCAACTCCTGTACTTTTCAGGTATTGAGGTCGGTGCTGACGCCTTAATCAAATTACGAAGTGCAAAAGAACGAAGTTTCTCTTTCATTTAGCAGGTGGAAAGATAAGCCGCGCCCAAGTGCAAAACAAAGCGGCCTTTTGTCCTCTTTACAAGTTTGTTTCAAATGAAATAAACTCAAAATCTGAGTCCCCTTCAGAGGAAAGAATTTATTACAACTTTGAGGCACTTAAAGGGGCGACAATGGAAAGGAGAAAGTATTTCCATGATGAATGACTTCTTGGTATGCAGCTTAAGTTGTCATTTGGTGTGAATGAGTTTAAGTATTAATTATTAGGTTTCTTAGAGGAATAGCTTCACACGGAGCTGAGAGAGTAATTAATGTTTAAGGAGAATTATGAATTGCGTCATTTTCGAATTTAAACCAGGCCCATTTTTCGATTCTGTCTGATGTATTGTTTATTTGTTGGAGATTTATGATCTTGTTATACTTTAAATACTGTTAAGGTTTACCTAACGAAGCACACAGCTTTAACATCAACATCTTTACATCAATTGAAAGAGAAATAGGATTGGTAAAATTGTACGGATATATTTTGAATTATACGGCAGTTAATAAGCAGCTCAACTTAAGTAACATAAATTATTATAAATTTATGCAAATGATTAGCGAAGTGGGCGGCAAGTAAACTTTAGATATTGGCTTTTAGAAGTATAGATAAGCGTTTCCCAACCTGTGGTACGTGTACCCTTAGGGGTACGCGAACTCAAAGATGGTAATGGCAGATACATAAGGGATTAAAAATGTTATGGAATTTCCCTCCCCACCCCCAAGTTCGTGTAAAAAGTAAAAGCGAAGCTGTGCAAGTCCTAAACCTACCCTCAAAATTAGTAAAAAAGAAAGTAATAGGAAGAGTAATTTTTAGCTATCCTTTTAAGTGAATGCGTAATTATTACAAAACTGATTTCATCTGTTTCTACGTTGAACTAATACTATTGTAAAAATGGAATAACATGTAAAATGAGAAAAAGTCCTGCAAATGTTATAAATTCCAGTCATTTGACACTTAAGCTTACCTAGGCTCTTAACATTATTGATCAAAACTTCTTTGCATAGACGGATGGTTGGAGGCGGGTGGATATGACTGTAGGGGGTACGCGAAAATCAAAAGACTAATCAAGGGGTACGCGAGGGAAAAGAGGTTTGGAAGCCCTGGTATAGATGGTACTGAAGTTAATGAAATGCTTTTTCCTAATAATGATATAATTCACATTTAAATTAAATTAAAAGTAAAAAATATTAAAATATAATTTATTATTATGTAAATATAGTTTATCGATGATTATACACCACGTAACTTCGTCACGTACCTTTGCTACGTAAAATTCGCAGAATAGTAACACGAGGTTGAGTTATGCAGCAATTTACAACTATTTACTCTAATTTATTTCTGTTGTATTAGAAATAATAATACAGAAGTATATTATTGCAGTAGTTATAATTAAGTAATCTAACAACATTTTTGATGTATGTGGATAATATTGCAACTTTCTTCCAGTTAGGTCATCAAAGAAAAAAGAAAATATTTTTCCACGCTGATAATTTCTTGGTATGCAGCTTACGTTCACATTTGGCTTCAAAGAGTTTGAGCATTAATTCTCGAGTTTCTTAATGAAAAGCGGTTGGAAGAGCTGGCAGGTAGTTAATGCTTAGGTAGAAAGTATAAATTAAATGGTCTACAATGGTCTACTAGAGCAATTTTTTCAATTTGTCCACTGTATTATTGATTTGTTAGAGATTTGAGGCTCAGTTATATTCTGCTTATATTTTGATAATTTACCTAACGAAGTATAAATCTTTAAACCTAATTCTTGAAGCTTAAAAATTCCTAGTACGAAACGTTGCATTGCAATGATGTTTCTTTGACACGGTTAATGCAAAGAAATAATGTAGAAAAAAAAGTAGTAGAGAAAGAATGATAACTAGAAAAAAGTAGTAGTAGTAGTAGAGTAGTAGAAAAGTAAAAAAAAATGATAGTAGAAAAGATGATAAATAGAAAATTATACATATAATGATATAAATGAAATGTAGGAGGATTTAATATTTTGATATGATATGTAGCATAATTATAGTAAAAGTGACACTAAAAAGTTAATTTTAAGTTAAATTAAAAGTTAAGTTAATTTCATTTAAAATCCATCCATATAATATTTAGCAGCCAACACCCTTAAATGTGTTTATTTTAACGCCAATATAATTTATTAATGATTATTTTTGTAATATGACTTGTTTCTTGATATCAAGCCATTCTCAAGATATAGTGCTCTTATGTATGTGACAACAGTTTATGAGTTGGATCCTTTAACTGTATTTGTCATTGGTATAATTTTGATGCACAGATACATTCTACATCAAAAGAGATTATGCCTCGCACACTCTAATGACTGCACCTCGAACCGAATTTAGCCTTCAGTACCAAATGCGGTAAAGATACTGAAAGAAACCGAACATGCCGTACAATGATTGGATATGGTATTGACAACTCTATCCATCGATTTTTTTCGGGGTTTCAACCCATCAGCTGCAGCATACGCAGCCTTCACCATAAACCTTATGCTATCCCACCTGGGACTAGTAAGTAAAATACACACGGAATTCAAGTTTTGTAGCATAAAATAAGCCACGAAATTATGCTACATAACGCATCATAATCATGCTTTCAACTGTTGTTTATACAGTGTCTCAAATATTATTTCAAAATCAGGACGAACATAAATAAATAAAGACTAAGCCATCATCCTAGTGGGAGAATGTATTAAAGCTTTAAAACTTTGAAACAGCAAATAAAAAAATTATTTACATATGGAATCATTTCTTGGTATGTAATTTAGTCTTGATTTCCGATTTGTCTGCTTTATTGTTTATTTGGTAGATGTTTATGGCATCATTATGTATAGAATATATTTAGGGTTTATCTCGTTATGTACTGAATATATTTAGGGTTTATCTCGTTATGTATAGAATATATTTAGGGTGTATCTCGTTATGTATAGAATATATTTAGGGTTTATCTAACGAAGCATGTAGACTCCTTACGTCTAACTGGTGTGGCTTTGGAATTCTCAGGAGCATTGATTGTAACTAAAGTGTTGCAATGTGTCTTCCACAGTATCTCGTGGTTTAATAAGGCGCTGAATGGAGATTACTAGAAATTTTCAGCATTGTAAAGTGGAAGCATTCTAATATAAGTCATAGAACCGTGTTGTTTATAAGATTACTAATAAGTTAAAAGTTATTTATTTATTTCAGAATGGCGCACTAAGGAAAAATTCATTGACAGTGCCTCATTACACAAACATAAACAAAATGAACACAAATAAAAGAAAATACACAAAATACGAAGAAATAAAAGAAATACACAAAATACGAAGAAATAAAAGAAATACACAAAATACGAAGAAATAAAAGAAATACACAAAATAAGGAACAATGAATCACAGCATAAAGTTACACACACAAAAATTTACACATCACAGGGCAATAAAATCATTAAATGAAAAACACATCAATCATTTATGAATTTGAAAGTTGAAAACATTTAAACTTAAAAAATTAAAAGACATAGAAATCATCAAGGTCTTCCCCATATTTTAAGATTAAGAGTCCAGTTTCACTAGTATTGACATTGTATAGTTTGCGAAGTGCAGAGATAACCAGATTTTAAAAATTAAACTAAATCTAACGAATAGATATTAATTCAACCTCAAGTGATTAAAATTGATATTAAAATACGTTTAAACTTTTTTGTTTGATTTCCATTGTTTCATGTTCTATAAAGATGGAATTTCGTAACGGATTTTTTTACTCACTTTCTGAGGTGTTAGAATTTGGAATTTTTGCATACTTTTGTGTTCTAGATGACGATGAACTATTGTAATATTTCCAGCAGTTAACTATCAATACTTAGATTACTGTAATTAAATAATTATTCCATACCAGTGGAGCCACACGGTGGTGAATTTGAGGAAAATAAATGATTTCAAGATTTAATGATATTTATAAGCACGGATTACAAAAAAGTCTAAATAAGACTAAAATAGAATAGAAAGAAATCCAAAGACTAAATATAAAAAATAATTATTTTAAAAATAATGTTTACTTTTTGGTAAGCTAAGTTAAGCGTGTTTTTAAAAACTGTTTTTCATCAAATTTATTATATTAGTTCTTAGTAGCCACGGTTTTAAGGGAACAGTAAAGAGAATTGTAAAAACTTTGATAATATCTTTCAAACCGCTCGTGTGCGAGGCACATAAAACGTTGAAGGCAAAATTATGTTTCTCATTACTGATATTAAAATATTTTTTTAAAAAAAAGAAGCTTATATCATTAAAGAGAATTTTCATGTAACTGATACTTAAAAAAACTTCCTAATTTTTTTCCTAAAGTACAGTTTTATTTACTAATATAAAATTTTGTGAAAAAACCCCTATCTTAAAATACTTGCAATACTTACAAAAACTGAAAGATGCGGTGCTAGATAAATAAGAAAAAAGAGCATATTTTGTCAAGCATTTACTCTTTCCTCCAAGACAAAACAATTTGTTCGTTGCCAGTTGACTCGAGAGAACCTTTTAGGTAATAAACTTTCTCTAAAAGAACTGAATTTTTTGAGAAGAAATTTTAAGAACTTTTAAAGCATCGTGTACATTTTTGAGGATCCAGAGGGCCATCGATCAATCTTGTAAGTAATTTGTCACGTAGAAAAGAATCAATAAAAGTTTCTCCGTGTAACTTGTATCGTGCGCTTCAAAACTTCCAGATTTCACTTTATTTCAGTCTACTTGTTATTTGCGCTTAATCCTATTTTAATGAGCGAAATGACTTGAATATGTGGAATTTTCAAATATCATGGTTAAGCTGAACATTTTCTGAAGAAATTTTGTTTATTACTGGCGAAGAAGATACGTCGGTTTGTGAAAAATTATCCTACATAAAATAATAATTCGTTCTCCCTAAATACAGTTTCATTGTATATAAGGAACCCTTAACCATTTCGTTTTGTACGGAACACATACTGAACAACATATTCTACATTTACATAAGGATTCGTATTCATTCTTTATTATTTTAGTATTGGATTTTCACTCCCCTTGTTGTTCTATTCTGCTGTGTCTGTAATCATCCTGTAGATAGTCTCATTTCCCCTGTTCGTTATGGAATGTGCCATAAATAAATTAATTGCTAATCCAAGAAGGAAAAAAATAAATAAATCCACAGGTGGATTTATTACATTAACTACAGATCTCATATGATAATGATTTTGAAGGAGGGTAGGTGGTGTATGAAACTTTCTATTTTCTAGAATAAAATATTGTTTCAGGATATCTTGAATTTTCTTCAGCCCCTATCCAAAGGTAAAAATAGCGAATCACTTGTTTTTTTTTTCTGCTGTAAAAAAAGCAATTATCGAACATTTTACCTTTTGCACGAATTGTTTCGTTCCAGTGTAGCACAATCAGAAAAAATGTAAACATTCTTTTAAAAAATTATATTTTAGAGAGTTAGGAATTTGTCATTGTTTTCCATCTAGTCAATTTTACTTTGCTGCAGTATTTTGAAATGTTTTTATAAGAACTGTATTCCGGAATAGTAATTTATAAAAAAATTATCAAAAATTATTATTATTATATAAATTTATCAATAATATAAATTTACCGAAATTTATATTCCGGAAGTGAATGTGCATTCTCTTAAAAGTAAGAATTCTAACGAAGAAGGAAAAAACATACGATATTTTTCCATGCACAATTTTTCACACTTGCCTTTTCAATTCGAAATCCGGAATCCGATTTCAAGATTCTAAATTACACAGATTCTAAATCCGAGAACGAATCAAAAGTGTAAATTGAAGACTTAATGGAAAACTAAACAACAAAGAGAATCGATTAATAGAAAAATTGAAGTTATTTATACAGACTTTCACATATCTACAGAAGCTAATTAAAAGTGCAGGATTCAATTAATTCCTTGGAATTACTGGCAAATACATTGTGCCGAATTTCAACGATAGTAGATAGGGTAAAGACCAAATTTATGCATGCAGGAATATATGGCTAAAGAAAATCCCATTGTTCTAGAGAATGCAAAAATGAATAAGAAATTCAGAAAGGATAAAAAGAAGGTTATTAGACGTAGTTTGTTAGTTGTACGTACAATGGAATTTCAGATAAAATGCTTATATTTCCTGAAGGACGGATGGTAGAGGAACTATTATGAGCTTCCGGTCATACCCATATTCATAAAATGGTAACTTGCGAAACGTTGTCAAAGTGCTACGGCTGTTTCATGCTGTGGCAATCAATGCTATATGGGTGATATAATCCAGGTGGTCCAAACGCCTTTTTTTCTAGTATTTGCTGGCGTTCCTGATCACAAATTCTTTTACGAATGTGGGTGGTATTTTGTGCCTTTGGTTTTCATATACATACTTTCTGTAAAGAATTGGAACTCCCCCAGTAAATATCCGGAGCGTCTATTCTGATAAACGGTTGATTAACCCTTTAGCACACTTACCTATTTTAGGTAATTGACAAACATTAATTCGTTTTGATTCAAATTGTTAAGCGATTACGTCTTATTTTATTGGCGATTTAACAGAAAAATGTTTCCTGTAATATTTTAATAGTTGTTTGTGCATATAAGTTGTATTTCAGATATAAATGCGATTTTGAACGAGAATGAATAAAATTTAACCTGTCTCCGTGTTTCGTATAACTTTTCTGAATTCATTCCTTTTTCTACCGATTCAATTCATCTAAAACTTATTAAATATAAATTAAGTAATTTTTCTGCATTTAAATTTTTTAAGTTATTAAACAATCAATATTTTACAAACAGTTTGCATTTTCTGTTATAGCCATAACTTTAAATGCATCTAAACTGCTAGCACACTTGTTTGCAAGTTAAGTAACATATTTTTTGGAAAAAATAAGGAAATATGTAAATATAAATACATTCGGAATATTGTGACAATACAAATGGTTTATGGTTTATTTTGAATTTTCCTTCGTGATGAATAATGAATTCCTTCTGAGAATTAAAGGTGTCTTCTAAGTAATGACGTTTTCGTTGTAGAAGGCAATGATGAATCGATTCATTTTGATTGGAATTTTTCTTGTCAGAACTATATAAAGTTTTAGGAAGTGAAGCATCAATTAAGGGTAAATATTTTCATCAGGATACTTGATTCATAAATCTAAAGCAAAATTAACGACATAGCGGAATAAAAATGGCTACTCCTGTTTTAGTGCTTTCTCAGGAAGTCAAATACTGCTGCTAGTCACTGTCCTAGTTTTCTTTTTTGATAATTTTCCGAACAGCTTAGTTCAAACTTCACTCAACATACGCAGATCATTACTCATTGCTCTTTGAAAATACGCTGAGATGAGTAGGTTTGATGAATTGTAGGTTAGGTAGAAAAAGAAAGTAGTCAAATTGTTCTTATGCCTTTGGTTTCAGTTTCTTATGACAATCGTTTCTCCATCATGCACAGAGTTTGTTTTCAGAAATCCTTAGACTTTAATTTCCCGAACAGAATAACAAGTTGTACAATATTATAATACATTATAATGGTATTGTAAAATAATTTTGCGAATGTTCTTATTTATAGGGCTTAATGGCCATAAAAATTATTTACAGACCTTTGGAAGATTCATTTACTTTAATTTTGTCTTTAAAATATGTATTTTAATTACTTTTGTTTAGTGAAATAATGTCCCATGAAGGTTCAGAACCAATAAAAAACAGTCAAATACAATCCTTGATTGCGATTATGTTTATTCCAAACGTTTGTAGATTGTAAAATTCTATCCACATCTGAATGATACCCCATCTTAAGAAAAATAACAATCCATACTTCATTAGTCATTATCCACATATAAGAACAAATAAATCAGAAGTCATTATGAGTTTTTCAAACGTCTGTAGATTGAAAAATGCTATGCACATCTAGGTGACACCACATCTAAGGATAAATCACAATCCACATCCAATCAGACCTTCTCCTTGAGGACATATGATAAATCCTCAGCTGCTGCGACTATAGTTATTTCAAGCATCTGTAGAGTGTAAAATACTATTCACATCTTTGTGACATTTTTTTAAAAACTATTTAAAGAACAGGTGTTATACACAAATTGAAAAATGAAACTTTGATCTCTTACGGTAAAATGAATCTTTAATATCTTTTATAGAAGTCTAATCTGCCAAACGTATTAAATGACACTCGCTTACACAAATATAAGTTGTTTTTAATTGATACTTCAGTTTCCAGCTATGAATTTTGTGAATTGATTTTCTAGTGCTATTTTGGATAGCATAATAACAGTCTAGATAGGAATATTTCAAATTTTATTACTTTCGTATGAAAGGTTACATTTTTTAAAAAATAATTCTCATTAAAATTTCAAACAAATTAAGCGTTATAAATTTGAAAGACAAAAATTAAAGTATTTTCTTGTTCTAATTTGCGTAGTCATTCTGCTGCAAAATTTTCTAAAAAATGTTAGAATGCATGAATTCATTATTATTTAGCAATTAGCCTGTTCTTATTCAAGAATTTCTTCGAGAGTTATAATTAAAAATTCTTCTTTCTTTTTGTTTAAATAATTAAACAAAAAATACCTAGTCTGTATCAGAATTACAAGCAATTACATTTTTAAATTATATGTAGACTAAACAAACATTTTAGAGAATGCATCTTTGAATGTAATTACTGAAAATGATTTTTTAAAACCGACTGATACAGCAATTACTGGTAATTATTTAAATGTTTTTTGCTGAATACTCGTTTTCTAAAATATTTTGCTCATAAGATGTAGACGATAAATTTATAATTTGCGAATTCTCCATCAAGTACTTAATTTCTTTAGCTTTCTTAATATGCGAGAAGATGTTTGCAGCTCTTAAAGATGTATAATCCTCTATAATAAAAACAGAAATTACTTCTAGATTTGTTGAAAACTCGAAACGCTCTGACTTCAAAATCTCATTCGCTTGGAAAATTTTCCAATTTACTTTGAAAAGATTTATTTTTGATGAAAGAACGAATATTTTTAACTTCGAATTTAGGTTTGAATGACTCTCAGATTTATGTCTGAAGAGTATCATTAAGGAAAATTAATTTCCTTTCATGTTTCCTGCAAGTCGTAATTCCTTTTTTTTTATCAAAGACCTCAAATGGGAATTAATAAAATGATATTTACGAAGCTGTAGGATTTAAATTATTGCAAAATACTAAACCACGGCGATGAAAGTTTTTTTTTGCATTAAGTATCTGGTCGAATAATTTCTGTACATCTTTTTCAAATCCTTCACTGTAAAACAAGATTTTTCTATTTGCTTTTCAGTAAAAACGTCCTCTCTAGATGAAAATGATAATTTTGAGAGTCACTTTCGTGTTTTAATGCAATCTCAAATATTCAGTTTTAACTTATTTCTGATTTATTTGATTAAAAAGGACTTTTCAGGAACTACTTATTTTACGGGAAGCCTACTAAAAACCCATATAAGAGTTTGGAAAATTTCAAAATGCATTTTCTTAAAAAGATCTTTTAAGTACGTAATGATAGTATGACACATTAAATTTTCGTCATCATTGTTCGCCTAATAAGAATGTCTCATACCTTTGATAAGAAACAAATTAATTAACATTTTTTAAAGAAATTGTTCGTTCGGCAACCAGCGTATCTAAGTATCAAATTATATCAGCACTGAAAGAATGAGGAGCATTTTTGGCAATAAAGGAACCCAAAAGTTTTTGTTTGGAATGCATTAATTTCAAATACATGAACCTGTGATTGCCTGTGACAACCTGAGGTTAGGTGAAACTTTTCATTACATAAACATAATGAGTCACTTTTATGTTATATGAATGATATGTATTTGATCATCAGATTGTATCTGCATTAAAAGGAAAAGAAGTTTTTCTAGTAATACAGACAAAAAATAAAAGGCAAAAATTTTAATTTCGAATGCATTCGTTCCAAATAATTATCGTTTTCATTGATTTTCCCACAGTCGAAAAATACTTCTGATTGTTTGTAACATTTAATTATTAAATTAAACATAATCATATTTATGTTATA
Organism: Araneus ventricosus; assembly: GCA_013235015.1. NCBI lineage: Eukaryota > Metazoa > Arthropoda > Arachnida > Araneae > Araneidae > Araneus > Araneus ventricosus. The sequence goes on from BGPR01000039.1 coordinate 118,890, forward strand.
TGAATGATAAGTATCTGATTAAAAAATTGTATCACCATTTAATAAAAGGATAGTATTTCTGGTAAATCTTAAAAATAATAAAAACCAAAATTTTAATTTAGAATGCATTCATTTGAAATAAATCAATCATTTTGAACTATTTCCTGTCTCTTGGAGAAAAAAACCACTTCTGATTGCGTGTATCTTTAAATTACGCAATTAAACTTATTTCATCGTATTTAAGTTTTATTCTGAAAGATTCATCCAAAGAATATTGCTTTTAATTTTCATTCTTTCTAATTCTATCTGGAACATGTACATGCGAATACTTTGCTACAAAGTTGCATATTTTGTAAATTGCTAAATTGAGCTAATTTGCTTGTATAAATAATTTTTCTGTTCTAAATGTTAACTTAAATTAAAAGCCTTTATTATTTTAAATACTAAGCAATATTAGAATGCTAGTTTTAGTTAAATTGCGGTATTTTTTGGAAAAGATTCAATATAGTTAATAGACTTGTAAACTATTTCCTATCATCTTCATAATGTGCTCTCATGTTATAGAATATATATATTTTATTTTGAAGAAGGGCATTTTAACAACTATTTTAAATTGCAAGATGCTTTAATTTTGCTCGTGATTTCAATAGAAGATAAGAGATTTTGTAGTCGGGAGAAGTTCAACAATGGGAATAGAATAATTTCAATAAAGCGAAATAGTTTAGATTGCATTCAGTGTTTAGCAGCATGAGTTTTAATCATATAGGATTGTTGCATTGCAGCATTCATTTTAAGCATATTTCCTCTTATTTCCTAGTAAATTCTTTTTTTGTGATCAAAATTAAGTCTAATTTAGAAAATACAATACGTAATTACTTAATTAAATTACTTTAAGCAGAAAATGCAATGCTAAGGAAGTTTTAAATAATTTAAAATAAGCTTCTTTTATTTACATCATCTTTTGGATAAGGGATTTTAAATTTAAAAAATACCTTCATAAAACAGGAAAGTTTGGTCATCTCCTTATGTTACTATGAAAATAAATCCAAGAATAAATTTGGAAACTATATTAGTTCAAGAAAAATAAACTACAAAATTTAGAATCTTCCATATGATATATTACTCTAATTTCATAGGATTTAATATAAAGTTACCAGTGTGAAAATACGTCTAAAATGCGAGAAAAAAAGAGAATAAAGCATTTGAGGAATGAATAAAATTTTTCTACATATTGCTCGCATATATATTCGGTTGATGCCAATTCAATGACTTTCTTCAATTCAATATTTCTTCGATTCAATAATTTTGGAAGAATACTTATGTCTGTTCTTTATTCAGGTGACAATTCTAATTATGTGAGTTTTTATGTATCATGGAAAAGTATTTTTGATATTTGCTTGCAATTCAGAATTATTTTTGAATCATTCATAGATTTTGAATGTGAATTTTAAATAAATGACAAATATTTGAATGCGGTTCTTTTTGGAAACCCTAATTTTATTTCTCCTCATGTGATATCAAAAAAGCATCACAGGATCCATTGCTATCTTTTTTGTCTATCGTTCCACTTTTTGTCTATCTATTGTCATTTGAACAATTATATGCAAATGAAAATAATTTTAAACGAAATTAGTTATATATTTTTGTGATTATCATATTATCTGAATCATATAAAGAATATTTTCTCCTATATGTTTCTTATTGCTGGGAATATTTAAAGTTTCAAAATTGTTTTGTCATATAATATTACTGTCATTTTACAATACCGATTTTATTTAACAAATCCAGGTAGGACTTTGAATAGTAGGACAATTCTTTATTGTTTTTTAAACCGCCATTTGAATTTGAAAGTATTAACTTCATATTTTTTTCTGATTTAATTAAGCACTTATTCTTAATTCAACTTTTGTGTATGAATATAAATGCTAACTTTTAAGCCGAGTAAATCGTCACAAGTATTCACAGTTAACAAATAATTTCTATAAGGACACCACTATACTGTGAAATCCTTACCATAAATATTTTATATTTGATTTATTCATATACCTGTAAAAAGATATCTGAAATTAGTAGTGGTCCATTTAAGATCAGAAATAAAGTTTTTGTTATGATTATCAAATCAACTCTATTCCAGGACAAGATAGTGTTCATCTAATATATTTGTGCACGCGTGTAACATAGTGTCTAAAACATTTTAAGTTACTGTCTACATTAAAAAGTATTTGGCTATTTGCCAGTATCTGTTATTGTATATAAATCTTTGATATTCGCTACAACTAAGTCCAATGTATGAAACAGAATCCTAGAACTCTAGTTTATTTCGAGGGTGTTTTTTCACCCATGGAAATCCAAAAAAATTTTATCTAGTATTTATAAGCTGGTTTTTATCCCTGAAGTCTAGACCTGTCTACTGAATCAGTGAAAATCCTCAAATCCTGTAGCTGTTTTATTCACGAAGCCATATGGATGTTATTGCTTTTAACGTTTAAATTTTATTCATTCGATCAATTCTAGTCGCTTATTTCAGACCTCAATGTCTGTCTCTTCACTAACAATGTCTCTCCCTGGGACTATCTACTGTTTCTTCTCTCTTTCTTTCTTCAGTCCCATTTATCTTGCCTGTATTTTACTGCAGATACTAATTTTTTAGTGCCTCTTTTTCTACATTTATTTTATATGTAACATATTTATTTCCTTCAATCTTATCTGCCCATTTAACAGAGCAAGGGATATTTCTATATAAGTTCTCATTAGTACTGTTCCAGAAGAGTACCTTGAGTAGTTAAATGCTATTGAGTTCTCTACGGAAATGTGTTGCAAATAGTTTTATTTGATTTAAATTCAAAAAATAGTCCTTATGCCTTTTTATTTACTATAAGTGATGATTTGATTGTATATTTTCCCCATTAATACATACGGCACTCTCTAAACATCTGTTATGTATTACGTAAGGTTTTCAATCTTCATCTTTTGTATTTACACAAATACGATATGTGCTCAAAAAGTAACCGATTATAGTATTATGTGCATAAACAAATGAAGCTAAGGAGCTGTGGTTTGGTTCGCGTATGCAGGAGACCCTAACGCGAATGCTTGATTTTTTGCCTATCTGCAGAAGTTGTTAAGTGCTGGAAGATAGCCGATGAGTTTGGGAATGTAATTGAGCACCGCCGGATTTTCGTTTTTGATATAAATGACAGAAGAAGTTGAACAACGGTACTGCATTAAATTTCGCTTAAATATTGGTAATTATCAAGCGGAAATGATCAGAAAGATTCAACAAGCCTTCAAAATGAAGCAATGGGTGCTAAACAGAGAAAAGAGTGGTATAAGCACTTCAAAGATGGTCTCTCTGGTGGGCCGTCAACATCCAAAAATGAGATCATCATTGACCAAGTGATATATAATCGTGGAATCACGATCAGAGAACTTACAAACGAGGCGTGTTTCAGCATTTGATCCGTTCGTTCCGTTTGGACTGAGGATTGGATAGGTATTGGGAGAATCTCAGCTAAATTCGTGCCAAAGCTTCTAACGATCGAGCAGAAGCAGCTCCGTTTACAGAATGCGCGGAACATACTGGAGAATGTGAAAAGCGATCCCAACTTTCTCAACACAGTGATCAAAGGTGAGATGAGTCCTAGTTTATGGGAAGGCTCAGAAACCAAGTTGAAGTCATCACAATGGAAGCATCCAACATGCTTGAGTTCAAACACGGCAAGGCAGATCCGTAACCATGTCAAAGTCATGATGATTGTCTTCCTTGACTCAAGTGGCGTAGTTTTTCACGAATACGTACCCACACATCACAAGCATCACTAAGGAGTACTACCAACAGGAATTGTGTCGCCTTCGTAATCATCCCCCACCTAGGGGATGGCAGCTCCATCGCGATAATTCAACCCTCCATTCGTCTCATTCGACACATAATGTCTTTTCCAAATGCAACATGCACGTGCTTCGTGAGGCTCCCTACTGTCCCGACATGGCTGCGTGTGATACCTGGATTTTTCCCAAGCTGAAAATACCTCTGAAAGGGACAGGGTCTCAGTCCAGAGAAGACATCATACAGAATACACGCAATTTCCTATTACTCCGAACGTATCTCTCGAACACATGAGAGTCCACTGTATTACCATAATAATTGAAAATAGTATAACAATGCAAACTAGAATTTTTTTAACTTGCGAATTCATAAGCATAGAATATGAGAGATGCAAAATATGAAAATGTGTCTAGAACATAGACTATCCTAATTTTATGACAATTACATGAAACAACACATAAATTAGACAGAATATGCAAAACACCTTCGACGAATATGAATTAAAAATTTTCGATGATTCTTAGAAACAAATATTAAGCAGCACATGGATAACGTGATTTTTTCTGTTAGTTTTATTTGTCTTTGGCAAGACAGGCAGCTCTCTAATTCTAGATTAGAAACATACATTTAAATAATGTCATATTATTTAAATGTATTGCTAAAAAATTGCTCTTCTGCTCAAAAAAATTAACAATTCGTCCTTTAATCATTTTTCAAGATATATCTATATGCAACAAGTAAATATATCTAAGAATGTATTTACTTTTTAAAATGAGTTTTGTCGCGTGAAAGAAATTAAATGAAGGAATAAGTAATACATTTTGGTTCTTAGAGATAACTGCATAGATAAATAAGTGTTATATAAATACTGTATGTTTATATGACTTTATAGGTATGTAGCCTCATAAATTTAACGCAAATCCTTAATTAATCTCAAACAGGTCTCTTTTGAATGATTATTGTAGATATATTGTTTTTATTAGAACAGTCAATGGGTGTATAAGTTATATAATAAAAAAAATATTGAAGTCTGAAAAGAATAGTAATAATGAACATAAAAAGATATGAAAGAAAAATAGTAAAGAAATTAATGGAATTGAATTATTTAATAATAACTAATTATTAAAATTAATCACAAAGCTATTTTATTTCTTAGATTTAGGAATAATCGTACACAATCAAAAATGATTTTATTATATTTAAGAGAGAAGCTTCAAATCTCGTTATATTTGCACCAAGATACCTGAGGTGTAAATAAGTCTAATTAAAAATGCTTTGATTTTCATCTATGTGAAAAAAGAAACATTTAGTTAATTGATAAATAAATAGGATTTTTCGTTCTTTCTGCTCAGTTTTTGATATTTTGCTTGCCAGAATCTACGGTAATAAAAAGATGGCTAAAAGCGTTGTGAAGAAAGAATAATTTCATGAAGTTGATTTCACATAACATAATTAAACGAAGCCTGCAGTTATTCTTTTGAAATAAAGAAAAAAGTATAAACGTTTCATTCTTACCTTAATTAATATTCAATATGTGTATTTCACTGCCTACATTTATTTTATTGATGTAATTTTTTCTATTTAACGCGTATTAAATGTTAATCTATTGAAGCAGTGTTTGAATTTTATATTCAGAGTTAGGTTATAAAAATAAAATTAGCATTTGTATCGTAGATTTTATGCATAGTTTTCTTTTTTTCTTGCTTGAAGCAATGACTATTTTTAGTTTCATCGTCATATCCATGGTATCCGGAAAGTAAGTCCTATTGGCGAATTACCCCCTCACCTGTTTTGCCCGAGCTCCAATGATGTATCGAATTATGCCATTTTTAAACTTATAAGCTAAAGTTATGTTATTCATGGACGTAATGACTCGATGTAAAAACGATCTGTAATCCAATAACATCTCAAATGTTCTATGGACATGTAGTTCAATCAATAGGTACGACAACGCATCCCCAAAACGGAGGAGGCCGTGGTAGCATAGTGGTAAGGTCTCGACCTCGGGACCGAAGGGTCCCAGGTTTGAAACCCAATTCCACTGAAGATCCGCCGTGTTTGGGGCCTGTAGCACGCTAAATCATACGTAGTGGCCAAACGTCCTACCGTTGGTGTGGCGCGGAAGCTTGGAGAGGGGGTGATAGCTCAGGTGTCGTCCTCGTCATCTGACCGTGGTTCAAAATTACGAGGTCCGTCCCTAAATAGCCCTCGCGTTGCTTCAAAGCGGGACGTTAATATAACCTAGCCTAACCTAACCCCAAAACGTATCTAATTAGGTAGTACAATAAACTACACTGTTAAGGGGTTATAAAAGCACAGAAGGTAATGGAAAAAGCACTTCATCGCTAACTGAAAAACAAGCTTTGGATTAAATTTAGACTTCGGTCGGGAGCAATACAAATGCTAACACGTTCGGGAGCAACTCATCTGTGAGATTAAGAGTTAAATTTTTTCTTAAGCTTAATGAAAAGCTTATCAAATTAAAATATTCGGTGATATAAAGCTATATTTGCGTTTTAAATATCTTTTTTGTATTCCCTTGCAACTTTAACTAACAAAATGGCCAGGAATTGAGGAAAGATTTGACCTTTGTTTTCCCGTAAGGTTCCTTAGCAATGACAACTGTTGCGATGAGAGTCGATGAGAAATAATTCTGCATTTTTGAAACAATATAATGGAAATAATGATCAATATCACTGAATTATGGGCTGGGACACAGGTATACGAATTTTTTCAAGTATATAAAAAGAAATCTCGAGAAAAATTTCGGAAATCAAAAGTAAAAGCGTAATCGGGTGCAACTCATCTACCAAATTAACTTGCCCCTCACGTACATCGAAAGAGCACTAGAGAAAAAACACGATACCCTAAGGTGAGTGGTTGGAAGCTAGGAATCTACTAGAAGTCTTTTCTCGGTAAAACCTGCACAAAAAATTATGGTTGCTTCACCTCACAGATTAGAGGCGTACGGACGTTAAACGTAACTGCCATCCGTGGTCAGACACTTGTCATGATGAGACACAATATTTTGTTTTTCTTTGTCGATAAACGATGCAACCTGATAGGCTAATAACTGGATGGTAACAGTTTGTGGTAACAGTAACAACACACAATATTTTACTCTTGAAACATTTGTCAAAAAGGGAAGACTTCAAGGTGCAGAAAGATATGGAAATCTGAAAGGGCGAGGTCTGGGCTGCAAGGATGATGAGCAATATTTCCCAGCCAAAGTCCGTAATGATTCTCAAATGACTCTCAAAGTCTGCAACGATGGCAATTTTGTTTAATATTTAAACATACTTGTCATCAGTATTCAGACGCTTGTCATGACGAGACACCATATTTTGTTTTCCCATATCAAGAACGATGCCACCTGCAATAATAAATACGTGGTAACAGTTGTTTCACAAAATTGCCCTCCTGAAACATCTGCCAGAAAAGAAAGCCCTAAAGTTGCAAAAGGATATGGAAATCAGAAGAGGCGAGGTCTGGGCGGTGAGAGGGATGAGGAATTTTTCACAAGCAAAGCTGAAATGATTTTGTTCTGAAAATCACAACGAAACATCTTCATCGCTGTAATTCGCAACAATGCTGTCTCTGTCTTGCAGATGATAAGAACTAATAGGCTTGCATGTTCACTTTAGCGATTGGAGCGCAGTTGCGGCGTAAATTGCTAATTGAACTTACTTTCTCGAAAACTCGTGTAAATAATTTTAGTTGCAAGCTTATATTAGTTTATGTAAGTGTACTAAATAATGTTCCTTGAAATAAACTGACATTTTATGAAATATTTAGAGTGGTATATAAAACTTCTTTTTGCTTGCATACCTTAAGTCTTTCACCCGCTCCATTCTCATGTTTAAAATATATTATTATGCTAAAAACTGTACCAATGTTTAAGAATTGGTTATTTTAAGAGACAGTGTTGAACTGTTAATAATTTAAAGATCGATATTATTAATGCATTGAGGAAATTTACTCCCTACCCCAAGAGAATGGCTGTGGAGTCACCCTAAGCTTTTGAATAACGAAGTGTGAAAGTGTTGATTTTCGTTTGTGCGATTTCATTAAATAAAAAAATAAACTTCTTCAGCGTTAATTTCCGCAAGCTTCTAACTTTAAAAAATTTAAACAAAACTATGATTTCTATAAAATAGTTTTATAAATGATTTTTTATTTATCCTGTATTGTATTGCTGTAGGATATTATTTCTGAAAGGAACTCTACAAATATATTATTACCATCATTACCCATGCATGAAGCGTGTGTTCTGAAAATATTTTTTAATCCATTAAAGAAATAATATTACTTAATTTGGATTTATAAAAATATATTTATGTATATGAAAGCGCTTCTTTGAAATATAATTAATTTCCCATTTCTAATGAATATTTTACAGATACTTAAGCCCTTTAACGAAAAAACGACCTTCCTCACCGTTAAATGAGCCTGAAACTGCCATAGTCGTCTTTATATTGTTATGATTACTTTTACATACATCTGAAATGAATGAAAAATTACATTGAGTTTTTCCTACATTTAATTTATATTTAGCAAAATATTCATTATCAGAATTGTAGTGAAAAGATGCCCAGTATTTTTAGCAAACGTCAAAACTCTTCAATCGACCAACAATTTTTATTAAAATCCTTAAATCTAAAGGCTGAAATTTATATCTTTAACAAATATTATCTTTTTCTTTGTAAGCAAAAATATTTATAAAATATTTGCTATAATGCATCACATAAAGATAACAGAAAGATATCAATATGAGATAAAGTTCGGCAGATTTATAATTTTGCGATATCTTTATAATAACTCATCGATTTTATCTCAATAGAATAGATTACGTCGAACGAACTCAAATATATTAATTTCGAAAGAAATTCCTTTTGCTAGCTATCTTTGTTTATATCACTTAAAATGTAAAAAGGCCATTGGGATTTCTGTTCAATTGCAAGATTAATGGCACAGAAAACAAACGCGGTTCGTTTGTTACTGACAAAATACGAATTTTCATAACTCTTTCAAACTCCGTAAGCTGCAGGTAACTATTTAATCCCAACAAAAGTGCATGAAGAAAGTCAAAAGATTTCACAATTTTGGTCTCAAAGTGTCACGAAGTGAACAAAAATGAGCATGGGTCTTTTAATAAGCAGATTTTGACATTCTTTTGTCATCTTGGAAATGAAATATTTAATTCTTACAAACAATGATGCCAGTCATGTAACAGAAACAACACGATTGACAATATTAAAAACATTTACAGTTGTAAGCGTATTTAATATTATGCCTGACAAAAGCATGACTGCAACATAATTATTGTATATCAGTGTATGATATCAGGTAAGTGGCAACAGTAAGATGTGTGCTACTTTGAATTTGATTTTTAGAAATAGTCGAGAGAGAGACGAGACGAGTACGAGTACGATTGAACGAAGTTACGATGTACGCAGTTACGAAGTGTAATGGTTGTGCTTAATAAATGTTTGTTTAGTCTTAAAAGAAGTCTTATGAATATCAATCGAGAAGCCAACAGAAATCTGAAGTGGGATTAATTAGAAACCTGTGGCTGAAAATCTCATCGACAGTTAAGAAAGGAGGAAGGAGTTTGAATCTCAAAGTACGTTAGGAAATTGGTTTTTTTTACGTTAATTGTAAATAAAAGTGTAGTAAACTATGTAAATGTTTATCTTCGCTGGAGCAAGGAAGTGCGATCTGAAGATATTGGCTGAAGAACTTGGAGAAACGGTCAATGACAGCCATAAATTGAAGGATTTGAAAAAGATTATTTTGGCGAGCAAAGAGTACGATGAAGAAAGTGCCAAGGAATGGATGAATACGATCATCAATGAAAGGAAGGAAAGAGAAGAAATTGCTGATCAGAAAAGGCAAGAAGAAATTGCTGAACGAAGACCCCAAGACGAAATCCAAATTGCTGAACAGAAAAGGCAAGAAGAAATTGCTGAACGAAGACGCCAAGACGAAATCCAAATGGCTGAACGGAAGCGGAAGGAGGAACAAGAAATTGAACTAAGAAAACTAGAATACGAGGAACGGAAGCGGAAGGATAAAATGGAATTCGAGCTGCAAAAAATACGCCTTGGAGCAGAAGGTAGGTCTTTAAATTCAAATTCCGTCGCCAATCAAAATGTAAACAGTACGCAAATTAAGCCAAGGTTAGAAATTCATCATTTGATGCAAAAATTTAATTCCGATGAAAACGATATAAGTTCATATTTAATTATGTTTGAACGTCTGGCCAAACAAGCTGAAATATTAGAAAACACTTGGGTAACTCATTTGCTTGGCTTATTGCCATATGACGTTGCGCAGTTAATCATCAGAGAACTAGATGAAATTGCAAACGATTATGACGAAGTTAAAAAGATATTGTTGAAACAGTATAAGTTAACGCCAGAAAAATTTCGCGAAACGTTTTTAATGCATAATAAGAATTTAGGAAGTACCTGGAAAAACTTTGCCTATGAATTAAGAAGTTTTCTTAATGAATGGGTCAATGGAGTTAAAGCAGATAGTTTTGAAAAGTTGAGCGATCTTATCATAACGGATCAGATTAAACGTAAAGTGTCTCAAGAAATAAAAGATCATTTTATAGATGAATGGTCTAAGCTGAATTCTCCAGATGATTTAGTTGAAAAACTGGACGATTATGATACCTTGAGGTCAACTTTCATGAGTAAACAACCTAGAAAAGAATGGCATTACGACAAGCAGAACTCCTTTAAAGATGATTCAGCTTTCACAATCAACGAAAAGAAAAGGCTGTACGGTATTACACTTAACGAGAGGGGTGAACCAAAATGCTTCCACTGTTCTAATTTCGGGCACATTGCAAGGAACTGTTCGCTGCCAAAATCAGTTTTAATATGCCGAGAAGGTAATGAAACAGGTCATAAAATTATAAACTGTGTCGCCAAGGAAACGAATCACTCAAGTGAAGAAAACTTATCTGTTAGACTAGTTGGCGAGAATTCAGGCGAGAGTAATTCATTCTTGAAGAAAGCGAAAATTAATAATTGTGGTAAAGTGCAAGCTTTAATTGATACTGGAAGTTCGTGTTGTCTCTTAAAGATTTCAGTTGCTCAGAAACTTAAATTGAAATTTGAACGTGCTGCGAATAAAATATACGGTTTTGGAAATCAAAAGATGCCTGCATTAACGCCTATTGGAAGAATTAAAGCCGATATTGAAGTTGATAATGTGAAGGCCGAAAACATAAGCATATACGTTGTTCCTGACGATGCGCAGTCAGTTGATCTTATCATCGGACGGACATGGCTTGATCTTCCTCATATAGCTTATACCAAAATAGGAAAAAGAGTTCACACTGGATACCGTGAAGATGAACTATTTAGAAACTTTTCGATTGATGAAAAGGTAAATCCAGTCTGTCTTAAACGTCTTGAAACAGCTCAGTCAGAGAGTGAAAGTTTACAGATTAAAGACAAATCCCAGCAAAAGATGATGGGCAATTTAGCGAATGATCTTAAAATGGTAAAGAATGAACTACGACTTCTACAAGGAGATATTAAGAACTTTAAGGAAGAGCGACAATCGCTGCTTCTTCAAATCCAGAAAAAGAATAAGAATGTTGACAACTTGAAAAGCATCAACGATTCTTTAGTGAAAACGAATTCATATTACGACGAAAACAAGTCAGGTAAAGTATCGCTTCGTAAAGGAGACATCGTGGCAGTTAGAGGAAAACCTAACACGACAGGTGAATCAACAAAGACGCAACCACGATACCGAGGACCCATGGTTGTAGCACAAGTACGCCCTAGTGACACATATAGAATCTCACAACTAGAACCTAGAAATGGCCGTCCTTATGCTACAATAGTTCATGTCAGTCAGTTAAAGGCCTGGAGAAGCTGGAATGAAGATGATGATGACTCTAATACGAATTCTCATAATGAACCTGAGATGCAAAGACCAAACGAACTGTACGAAAACCACTGCGTTATGTAGATTTTATGCCGGACAGATAGAACTTTTTTTTAATGTTATATTTCACTTTATTTTATCTTTTACGAATGTATATTTGTTTTGTTTTTGTAATGATATTATTGAATGTAAACAAAATGTGGTTCAATTGAGGTCAATTGAAAAGTCAGGATGGTCGAATGTAAGCGTATTTAATATTATGCCTGACAAAAGCATGACTGCAACATAATTATTGTATATCAGTGTATGATATCAGGTAAGTGGCAACAGTAAGATGTGTGCTACTTTGAACTTGATTTTTAGAAATAGTCGAGAGAGAGACGAGACGAGTACGAGTACGATTGAACGAAGTTACGATGTACGCAGTTACGAAGTGTAATGGTTGTGCTTAATAAATGTTTGTTTAGTCTTAAACGAAGTCTTATGAATGTAAATCGAGAAACCAACACAGTGTATCCAATTTATTTTCGTATTTTGTGACAAGTAGCACAAATGTGCTCCTTAGTTACTGACATTGCAGTTGAATGTACTGATGTTTTGAAAAAAATGTATGAATTTCCGTAATGCTTTCAAAACCCGTGATCTTTATAGTATCATTAAGTCCAACTGAAAGGAATCCATCATCAGCATTTTAGCTTCAAAACAAACAGACGAACAAAACTTCCAGAGGACTAAAAACGATTTTTATAGTCTCAGTCCCTTGCACATTTATTTTCACCTCCATTAGAAATGTAAGAGATTCAATAAGAAAATTTTACCTTTTGTTGCAATAAAGTATCAAATACGAATGCTGTTCTCACTTCCCTCGGATAATTTTTCTTTCCATTTCTACTTTTCTTTCTAGAACTTTTACAGAAGGAATCTTCATTTAATTTGAATTCCACTCCTTCATTAATCTCTGTGCTCCCTTGAATGTTATGGAATCAACCAAAATGAACGCAAATCATTATAAGAAAATGTTTCCCTAGTTTATGTTTTATATGAACTCCTTGGTGAAATATTTTGTACTTGCAAAACAAGATGTCAGCTCAAAGCAGAAGTAGTGCGATTGAGAATTGATTACAAATACATTCCAGTTAATTTATTTCCATATTTTTTCATCTATTTCAACCTGGTATGGTTACATAATAAATCCGTAAAACCGTAAGTTCATCATTTAATCACGATGAATTTATTTTTCGGCTTGTATAGTATTTATATTACATCGGGTAATTTAACTAAAATCTTCTAACAGAGAGCTCCATGTGGTTAGTCACGTAACAGAAAGTGCACGACAGAAAATATTGATAAAATTCATATCACATATAATTTATATCCAAATTTTTTCCTCTTATTTTAACCATGTATGCAACTCTTATAAGTGTATTTTTCATCATTAAAATATGATAGAATATTTTTCTGTTTATATAGTCTTTATATTACATACGATTAATTAACGAATATCCCCTAACTTACAGAGTGTTAAAAACGATTTTTTTTAGTTTGAGCCCCCTGCACATTTATTTTCACCTCAATTAGAAAGGTAAAAGATTTAATAAGAAAGTTTTACGATTTGTTGCAAAAGAGTATCAAATACGAATACTGTTCTCACTTCCCTCGGATAATTTTTCTTTCCATTTCTGATTTTCTTTCTAGAACTTTTTCAGAAAGAATCTTCATTTAATTTGAATTCCACTCCTTCATTAATCTCTGTGCTTCCATGAATGTCTATGTGAGCAGTCTTCTTAATTTTCTCATTGTTCTTCATTGGTCGAACTCAAAAACAAGCAAATGGAAACACATTCAATTAATTTTGAAAAATGATCTTGATGATTTTAGTTGAAATGAGACAGTTTGGAGGCAATTCTATGAATTCTGAGTTAAGAAAAAGTAATTTGAATTAGAATAAATATATTTTGACTAATTTCATAAACAAAGAATTGTTTCAACAAAATTTCACTAAATAAATTGTTAGCAAGTAATTTATTCACTGCTAATGTATCATACATCACGAAAATGCTATTTGGGTAAAATTAAACTTCACTAATTTCATTTTATTTTCAAACTTAACCACATTGCTGAAAGTATATATAAACAATTTTGCTTCTGTAAATAATATTCACACTTTTTCACAGAAGTCTTAATTTTATATTCTGTACAAATAACGGGGAGCGTTTTGAAAATTTACAGTTCTAAAAAATTAGAGGATATTTCAAAATGAATGCGAAACCATAAAAAAAGAAAAATTTGACTTATTTTCTCTTAAACAGGAATAACAGGGTTAAATTTTATCGTTTGCTTTGTTCGTGTATGATTAAAAGGAAAAAAACGTCTTTTTTATTGCTTCATATTTATTTTGGAATATCGCCTAATTTTTCACAGCAGTGGAGTGACTTTAGAGTTTTTAGTGTATTGGCATATAATATGCTGTTCAGCTAAAAAAAGTTAAATATGAATAAACTTTCATACACACACAATTTTCAATTCAAATTTGCATATTTTAAAACAAAAAAACCTACAGTTAAAAGTAAAATTATTATTAAACTTGTCGTTTTAAAATAGGTAACAGAATTATATTTTTCGTAATTGCGCCAAAGCTATCAATATTAATTTTCACTACTCATCTATTCTTTTCGAGTAAAAACAACGTCTTTTTGCATGTCGAGTGAGATTTGAACTTTTTCCAAAAGGAAGAGTCTCCAGTTAGAAAAGATGCTTACAACTGTTCGGTTAAATCTAGGCCTTTCTTTGAGCAATTTACTTTCTCCTAATAAATTCGTCAAAAATTCATACTGATTGTGTCAAAAAAATTAGATCTCGAAGATATTATAAATCCCGAAAATTCCGAGTTGAAAAAAGGTTTTGGGAATAATGTCTATTACTATTATTTTTAAAGCATCCAGCCAGAAGTCTGAACTTCGCTATATTTGCATCAAAAGTGTAGAACTCTATCGATTTTTCGACGAAATACTTCAAAGGTCAGTCCGTTTGTCCGTCAGTATGCCCTTGAACACGACAACTGAAAATTGCAACAATCTAGACGGATGAAATTCGGCTAATGGTTTTATCATCTAAATTGTAGAGTTTTACCAAATTTCGAATCATCGGGTTGTCGCAAGTTCACGGATGAGAAGCAGCCGTATAAGTAAGCTGTTTCTCGCTTCCCTGGAGGGTACAATAATGGTGGTGTGGCTCGTTGGGCCCATCTCCGAAGACAGGTGGTATCCCGGTAAAACGGGGGTCGTCGTATGAACCGCTCGTAATGCGGATTATTAAGCGGAGACCTTAGTGCCTGACTATGCTGTCGCGGCGGCCTGTCTTTCATGTTTTACCCGGATGCTATGCAGAGCGGGGTGATGTTCCTTGTGGCTTGATGGTATGCCCGTGGTATATGAAGAGACTTGGTATCTGGTCTTAATACAAAGATTGTTGACCTGCATCAAATTTCAGAACCAATGGGTAAAGTGTAAAGGTACTGTTCCAAATTAGAGACTCCATTATATTCAATATACGCCATATATATTAAAACACATAACGCTCCATATTCTGAAATATACAGAAAATTCAGAGAAGGACTTCTCTCCTGGTTAGATTACAGTACTTTTCTAAGCTTTATTCCTATGAATCAATTAATTTATTCCAGATGTAAATTTTATTAAATCTATGTCAACAGTTTTTTACAATTGTAGGAAACTGATCTAAGCTTTCCTTCTTCTTGAATCGTAACGGTATTTTCTATGCAAATATTCTTCACTTCTTGAACTGATGGGCATTAAGAACGTCCTTAAGAAGTACTTTATAAGACTTGTACCGCTTGTATATAATTCGAAGAAAACAATCCACATCATTCGAAAAATATATCCACGCAATAATATTTATTAAACAGAACATTCGAAGAAAGCATTTTTCAATAACTGAAGCATTATTTGATATATTCAAACAAAGTCCCCAAATATTTGAAGCTTTATGATTTTGACGAAACAATTGTGCAATCGATTTTATGTATCAAATGCTCTGGTTTATATTTAATTCATCGAACTGATGCACGTGGTAACTGTTATTGGAAACAGTGAATTCGTGCCTATTAAATGAATTGTTTCTAGCACTATGCATTTGTGTTATCTAGAAAGGCTTAGAGCACCATTGTAAACAATTTAACAGAATACGCTTGATATCTATCGAGATATGCTGCAAAATCGAAACAATATCGAATTACCATAAATTTCAGATGCATTGAATTATGTTTTCAAGCATAAAACTAGTATTTCATTTTGACTATTGAAATGCAAATTTTGATTTATTTGCATTACATCTAACTTGGATGCAATATATTTATTTTATTAAAATTTCAGTTTGTGTATGCATATATATCAGAAGCTGTATTCTTTATAAAATCCATAATTTTGATGGGAACATCGAATTATTTCTAGTTTTTTTCTGAAATAAACTCAGTGCAATAGAGTAGTGAATTTCATCCGCGATATAACTAAGAAGTTACAAATATCTCAGCTTAACATTTGAATGTTTAATTTTTAAAAAAAATGAGAATCGTAGATCTCTTATTGAATCGGGAGTTTTAACAAGTGAACTAATTCAAAAACTGTTTTCTCGGATATATCATTGGAAATATAATTTTTTTTAAATTTTCAGATGGTGTAAAAATAATTTCTGTGTTATAGTTCTTTTAGAAAATATAAAGGAAAAACTTCAAAATTTCGCTTAAATATTTATTAATTCTAAATTAAAATTTTAAAAAACTGGCTATGAGTTGCACATTTCCACCCTCCATAGTATATTTGTGACAATTGTGACAAATTTCGTAGCTTTAGGTGCCCTGTAGAGCATCAACACACACACACACACACACGCACACACACCTCTTAGTAGACATTAAAAAGTGAATGTCAATTAGACCACAGAAATTTTAAATCTCGTAGTTTCTCGGAAAAGAATAGAATGAACCAATAAATTTCTTAAACGGCCGAAAGATATTTTTCTGTATAAGTTATTAATAATTTTTGAAGGATGATTCGAAATTTAATTAAACACGGCGAGAGGCTAATAGATAAAAACAATTTAAAATATCTATTAAAGTTCTATTCAATAGGAATGACAAAACAAGAAATCGAATACATTTTTTTATGTATGGAACATAGTTTTTATTTAATAAAAATTAAGTAATTAATTATTATTATGAAACCTGCACTAAAACATTTCTGATGCTTTATAGTATTTCTGAACAAAAAGTGAAGAAAATCTAGTTCGCGATTTGCGTAATTTCTACAAGTAAAAACTATATATGAGTTTTCACTTTTATATAAGTAGAAGATGTTGACTTTCTCATGAAATTTCTAAAGCGCAAAATATACAATTTCAGTGCTTTCTACATTAGATTTCTTAATCGCCAAAGAGTACTACATTTCCATAAACAATTTATCGAAATAGAGCTTTAGCTCTAAAATCTTAACAGATTCGTCACAATAAGCCCCAACAAAATGTGCATATGTATGAGATGATTGAGACTTCCGTGGTATGTCGATATCATTGGGGAAGAGGCGCACTTTCTGGAGCGTAAAGTAAATTGGACTAGATATCTGCCCCGTCAAGTATCCCATAGGCCTTGTCAAAATCTCCTCTGATACTGAGGTTTGAGATTTCATGAATAGGCAGTCAACAATTCATTTTGCGTGGAATCATCTGCCTTGCGAGGAAGGGATGGTTGCGCATGATTGATTGCTGCGTCGCACGTACATCGGAAATTCATTCTGGAGGTACGATTGGTCTATGAGAAGGGCAAATCAGTCATAAGTGTTGTTCAGGTATGTAGATGTGTGTCTATACGGAGCAGGCTCTGCAAACAGTGGGGGTCTATGCATTGTTGATGTGGCTTGAAATTCAATATGTAAACATATGGTATACAATAGCTGTTAGATGTGAGAGTGCTACTCGAAAATGTAATTGTGATTTGGGTAGATCTTGTGCAAAGAAACAAATGGTGTACTAATCGTATAGACACAAGCTCGTAAATTATTGACTCTTCAAGTTACAGATGAATATGCTCTTGAAGAAGATTGATATATATAGATTAATATGATGAAGTTTGGGGTGTAGTAAAATTTAGTCACAGAGATAAAATAAAGGAATATTAATATTAATGTGTATATTTTGATTTATATGGGGTTGAAATTTTTAAAGAACGAAATGAGATTTTTTTTAAAAATTATATTTGATTTAATTCATTTGTATATTGGTTTGAAATTTATATATATATATTGCAATAAGTGTAAAAATTTCAAAATACTTGATTAATAATTTACAAAGTATTGTGTTTACACAGTACATTGTAAATTTCAACTTGCCTCTTCGGAAAACGTCGAGTGTTCTACATATATTATCTAACTGAAAAAAATTACGAGCGTCTTCACAAGATTATATAAAAATGAAAATATGCTAGAAAGATTGGAGAAAAATCTGAGAATATAGATCTATCCGGAATGTTATCGTAAATTACTTTGGTTTATAAGTTAGACGGACGTTTGAGTAAAAAAAATCGAAAAAATAGTATTTTGATTAATTTTTCGTAAATTCTTTAATTTATAACTCATTTTTATAAATATTATGCATTCTTGATACCAATGGTTCCTTAAATTCACTAGTATGTTGCGCCTCCCATCCTAATCAATATATAATAAATTTAAACGACTCAGTGAGACTTAAACACTAAAACTATTAAAGTAATAACAAACGATGATGCATTCGTGTATTTAATTTCGAAACGTTAGCACATCAGAAAGGAAGTAAAAAATCGATTACAAAATTCAACTTTTATAAACATGAACCATGACAACTTAAATACAATATAAAAAAGAAGATAATAATAAGGAAAATTCACACGTTCTTGTATCAAAAGGTTTTTACCTCTATGACTTCAGAAAAGAAAAAAAATAATTCGAAATATTGTATCAAATCTTATTTTAAAACTCGATTCTGAACTAACTGGTAGCCACTTCAATGTCTCAGATATATTCATCAGACGATTTGTAGATGATGTATTTATTATTTTAGATATTTGTGGATTTAAATGAATTCTATTCAACATATCATAATATGTATAATGATATAAAAATCTTTTACTGCAAGTTATATTTAAAAAATATTTAGAAATTATCTGTAAACAACTCAAAGTTCTCTTTAATAAAATGTGACAAACTGCCTATAATCCTATTTTAATTCGAAGTTTTGGTGACATCAAACTCAAATAACAGACCATGTGAAATCGGTTTTTAATTTAGAGTAGTTTATTTTCTAAACAGCAATTGATGTCTTTCAAACATTTTTTTTCTTTTATCCGATTTATCATTTCGATGAATCAGCGCCTTAACGACAAAATCAATAAGAATAATGCTACAGAAAGTAATGAGCCTTAGAAAATGATTAGCTTTATCTGTATTATGAAATTTTGTATTAATCTTTAAAGATTTTTAAACAAAGATGATTTTAGTTACAGAATTTTAAATTCTTATTTCAGCATTTTTTTTCAAACTGTATTATTTATGAGGACAATTTTATTTGCAGGTTTGAAAAATAATTCTCGATCTATGTTTTTTCGTTTTAATACTTATTGTTTGTTTTCATATGAGATTTTTATTATCAATAGAAGTAAATATTCTTTCTCTATGAATATATTTATCTAGTGTTTCATACATTAAATTTTTGAAACCCACTCAGTCGTTTTAATATTTGCCAAAAAGAACAATAAATACGACTATTATTTGGCAAATGGAATAAATGAACGCCTAATAAGGAAATCCTAATTCCTTTATATTGAATTAATTAATTATTCTTAAAGTATTTTAGTTTAGTATTTTCGTAGCTACTCTTTTACCATCATTATTGCCATTCGAACATACAGATATTTATTATTTTAAAGCATAAAATTATACATTAAAATATAATATCATAAAACAATATAATATAATTCTATAAATATATGTGTGAATATTAAACTTAAAAAAGCAGACAAACTAAAAAATTGCTTAGTAAAAGTTAATTGATGATTTTTAAAATATTCCAGTTTCCATGAACTCGATAGTTTAATTAAAATAAATATTCAAATTCAGTTTCAATTATCTTTATTAAAAGAGATTAGTTAATCAAAAAATAGGCTTTCTTGATACATCTGCCTAAGTGAAAAATTAATAATTGTTGGATATTGTTAATTTCTTTCGACTTTCTGGAATTAGACTATAATTAAAGATATTCATTATTCACTAGTTTTTATATATAGAACTGTTTTATGATTTATAGTAAGAATGTATAGCATAATTTCCTTAAAAATCATAGAATTCTCTTCTTTTTCTGATTTCACATAAAACTGCTAAACTTGAGTAATTTATTTAATATTTAATTTTTTAAATATTCAGATTATTTTCAAAATATTCATCTGCTAAGTTTTATCGATTACCGAAAAACTATAGGGGATCTTTTAATTCACTTCGCAGAATAAATTACTTTCTAAAATCCTTATTTTATTATTTTTCGAAAGGTACTTTATTTCATTCTTTAGTTACTATTAAATTAAACCCTTCTTTTTTGTAATTCTTCGCCATCTTAATTATAGGAATTGTAAAATAAGTGCAACTACAATAGAAACAAAAATATTTTCAGACTTCGATGTTTCCTTTCTAAATGCGCTTTCAAACACTGAACTCATTTTAATTTTATAACTCTTTTTCCAAATCTTACTTAGAAAATTTTTTTATTTCAACTGAAATTTAATTAAATTTGTGTTTATATGATAGTAGAATGTATGGAATGCAGAAAATTTTGTTTCTAAAATTTCCATTTCTTATTTAATATTACTGCACGAAAATTATATAAATAAGGGATTAAAAAATATCTCAAACTACACATTTTTAATATCTTTTAAATTTTATCAACTTCTTTAAAATTTTTCCATCATTCGAATCTGTAAACTATATATGAACTTCTTATGTACTCATATCGTCCCCATGGAAGCAAAAAGGAAAGAAATAACGCTTCTACTCACCGAACATTTTGTAAAACAAAAGCGCAGATGTCAGGAAGATGGTTTAAAAATTACGGATAAATTGTTTTACAAATCCTGGAATTTGTTTTTTCATGTATTCGTAACTAAGTACACTATCTTCCACCGGAATTAGTTTTCTGCTTAGTGCGTTTTGTTATTAACCTTCTGAAATATTTGTAATAAAATAGATTACATGAAACATTCTCCTGATCGTTTGTATATCCTTTGTCTATTGGCGCAAAATGCTCTACAATATTGATACGATGTCTTCATGAAATTATGCCGCTTTCGGAATATCAAAGATTATTGTGGAAATATCGTACAATATCTTGTGCTGATAGGGTTAGTACTAAAGAACCATAGTATTTTCGGTGATCGTTTTGAATAACAGACTACAGACATATGAGATTGCTATTATTATTCTAACAATTTTGTACTTCAAGGATTTCAATGGATAAAGATGGATACTCATTATAAAAAGGGTTCCATGGTCTAACACAGGGATTCCCAACCTTTTTGGGTGTCCGGACCACCTGTTGTGTAAAAAATGTTTTGAGGCCCACTGACTAAATATACAAGCAAAAATATGCAATCACATATAATACATTTATTAATATATTATATGCACCTATATGTTAGAAATTAGTAAAGAATAATCTAAAAGGATTAAAAATGTATCGTTTTGTAAATTGACTGATTGACATCCTAACTGGCTAGCCTACACAGAAGTGTATAATGCCAGCAAGGGTCAATGGGGAAAATAAGCGACTTCCGGCAGCGCTACAAGGCCACGGGCTCTCCAGCCCCATGAGATATCTTATACTTATAAAAGGCAATGTTTGTGTGTGTGTGTGTGTGTTTGTCTGCGATGTCCAGACGAATCTATCTCACTTACAGCCATGAAATGTGGCACACAGATAGTCGTAATGGTGACTGAATGCACCTCGAAGCCGACATTTTAAAATTTAATCTAGAAATTTTTTTATTTAATGTTTTGTGTTGTTTTGGTTGATTTTTCGCACTAATTTCTCAATAGAATGGTTTCAAATAATTGTACGACAAAAATAGATACACCATCGGAAAGAGCACGCGATTTCCGTTCTAATGAAGTTAGTTTTGAATTTCTAACGTAATTTACTGAATTTTGAGAAAGTTATAAATAAATATCCAGTTTTGCCATCGAGATGTTACTTTTATTTTTAAATTTGTTGCATCCGACTTTCTAATGACACTATTAATTTCAATTTTTTTCAGCTTATAACTAGAACGGTTCTATCGGATTTAAAACAAGAACGGTTAAAATATCTTTTCCCGTTTTTTTTAAATTAATTTTTTTCTGGGCGGTTGAGAGTTATTTTTCTCGATCGAGTTCCTCGCGCGGCACTTCTTCGGAACGTTGCTGGCAATTTTGATTGGTGAACTCGCAGGATACGTCATGACCTTCACCTGAATGAATTACTTCGATTATTATTTTCGGATTCGATTTTATATTTTGCTTGCTGTATAATAATCATTTTCACGTTCCAGTTTTGTACTATTGTTTTGGATTAACGTACTCTGTATACTGTAGAGCGAAAAAAATAAGGGAAAATCAAATAATGTGTATCTTTTGTTTTGATTTTGTTTTCAAAACTTTTT